>BGNK01001740.1:1839-29742 GCA_003297005.1 Symbiodinium sp. clade A Y106 | reverse complement strand
GGTGTCCCCCTGGCTGTGCTGCTGCGGGATCGTGCTGTAGGCCTCGATCTCCTGGTTGTCGGCGTCCCCTGTCTCCTCTTTGGCTTGTGTTGCGGGGTGTCTTGCTGGGACCAGCTGCATCCTTTCAACAGCTTGCTGTCGTTGTGGGATCGCCCTGGCTGCCCCCGCCTCTAACGGTGAGAGCCCTTTAAGTACTCCTCGAGGTATTGCAGCAGGTGGGGGCACGGATCCCCGCGTAGGGACGCTGGGGCCTTTGGTGTTTTCTTCTCGCTTCTGTCTCTTCTTGCGCCGTTTGCATTTCTTGCTCCCAGGGGGCTCACAGTGGATGATGTTGTTGATGGCCGCATCCACATCGCCGTGAAAGGGATCTCCATCATCTTCAGCGTCTAGTGTCCCCTGTATTGTAGTTGCTCCACCTGTGTGGGAGGCCGACGTCGCTTCCGGAAGGATGCGTGGCCCCGTGGTTGACGTACTGGAGCTTCTCGAGCTGCTGCGTTTGCTTTTGTGGCACCGGGCTTTTCCCCGTAGGTGTTCTTCACCTGTTCCCCCAGGTGGTGGCGTCTTCTTCTTCGGTGGCGTGGTCAAGCTCGCAGACGTAGTCGCAATTGACTTCAGACGGGTTTGTTGGGGTCCTGTCCATCCTCCTTTCTGTCCTGAGTGCTTCTGGCTTCGGAGGTAGGCGAGGACTTCTCCCCCTGTAGCCGCCTCGGTGTTGTGTAGCACGCATTGTGGGTCTGTTCGCTCGTGCTTGCCGTGGAAGGAGGGCCCCCGCAAGCATCGCAGGCATGTTTTTGCTTCCGCCGCCACTCTCCTGACACTCTGGCTCTGGGACTCAGATCCCCCGTCTCCGTCCTTGCTTATGTCCCCGATCAACTCCTTGCGTCTGGCACGCTCTGCCCAGGTTGTTTGTATTCACAGTCTCCCTGCCACTATCTCGATCAGGTAGTGGTCCCCGTTCATCTCCCAGCGAAGCCGGGGCTGGACTCCGTGCCTGTTTCATATTCAATGTGTAAGGCCGCCCCAGGGGATCACCTCGTGATGCAAAGGTGACGTACTCGCGGTTCAGGGCCCCCGGCTGGAAGATCGGATAGGGTGTAGATCTTTTTGATGGCCTCTTGGATGGCTCGGGGACGCGCCCTTACCTGGAAACACCAAGGGCCACTGGAGCCTAACGGCGTCGACGTGGGACTCAAGCCAGCCTCCGCCCGAAGGAACGTCCACCCAAGGGAGCANGGGACGCGCCCTTACCTGGAAACACCAAGGGCCACTGGAGCCTAACGGCGTCGACGTGGGACTCAAGCCAGCCTCCGCCCGAAGGAACGTCCACCCAAGGGAGCAGCAGAGGCAACTCTCTGCCACTCCCAAGGGTCGTCCTTGGGCGCCCCCCCGAGAGGGAAAGCGGCAGGCCGGCTTGAGCCAAAGTCACTATCTCTCTCTCTCTGCTTTGCTTTGCTTGGGGCTTGGGGCGGGAGCACTCTCTCTCTGTCCCTTGAGCTCTGCCAGTGTCTTTCCCTTTTTCTTTCCATCATCCTGCCCTTCTCTTCCCTTCACTCGAGAGCGGGCTGCGTGCTTTCCCTTGTAGCTCCAGCACACAAAACAAGGTGCCCGCTGGGGTCCGGACACGATGCTCATGATTGCGAAAAGGTCGGACATGGCCGAAGAGACCTCTTCCGGCCACGGAAAAGTGGCTGCCTGCCCGAGCTGCTCACACAGCGAAACATTGAAATGATGACTACCATCACAATCATGATGGAGATGACGATTCTTGTGGTGACAATGGTGATATCACAAGTGCGGACAGATCTCAACGGTTGGAATTGCTGCTGGCGTTTTGTTGGTGGCGGGATCCGTGCTGTAGAGTGCCAGCATGCCACAGCTGTCAACAGGAGTGGGCCTTGCGAGGCTTTTACATGCAGATCGTCACCGCATCTGAGAAGTCATCGCAACTATCACGCTGTCACGAGGATCAGGCTTGGAGGCCCAGCTTGCGCGAGATTCCAAAGATTTCGAAAGAGTCTTAAGCTGCCGCAGATTCTTGGGTGCTCCGTGGATGTGTTGTGTGCCGCACTTAAAGTCAAGCCGTGCAGGCACCTTGTCTCTTTGCTGGCTCCCATTCACCACCGCCCAAGACGAAACGCCTGTAAAACCTCTTGATAACGTGCAAAGTTTGGTTTCCCGGTCAGTGTCCTTGGCTGCGGGCTTGTCTTGTGCAAGAACTTCTGCGTAGTATGTGCGTGCTTGGGATACAGTGCATTACACGGGGCATCCTGCAAAACGGCTTTTGACGTGTGAAAGGTAGGCTATGTAAGAGTCGCGGATTCCAAGCTGTATGTCATTACCGGCGTTTATCAGAAGTTGCTCAGCGTGCCCACTTGTCCACACATTTTTATGCAAGATGTGAAAGCATGCGACTCTTTTTGAGGCGTATCTGCATAACATTAAGTGTGTAATGTACATGTATGCTGATTAACGTATAAATATAAATATAAATATATATATATATATATATATGTATATATATATATATGTATGTGCATACTACCTCCCCCAAACCTACCTCTAAGCTTGCTTTATACACGAGAAGCTTGAACGTAGAATTTTCAGTGACCGTGTGGCCTTCACTTCTGAATCTCAAGTTACTTGAAGTACGTACAACAAAGTAGAGACGTTGGAGATGTTATCTTCCGCAACAAACCACAACAACGGAACACGCCCGACGAGCTTCGAGCATTTTCATCCTGCCATGGGTGGGGTCTTCCAATTGGGATAATTATCCGCAGCAGTAACAGCCTTCCACTTGCTTGTCAGAAAAGCAGCTTCACATGATGCACACAAAGTGTGCAGGAACCTACGTCTTTCTGTGCCCGTCGTTCGACCAACAAGGTTGGCCTTTTCGTCATGCTACTGCCCCCAAACAGTGAGGATGGGCTTGGCCCTTCTCAGTCTGTTTCAAGAGTCTTGGCTACACACGAGCCCCATTATGCAGGTCGCTACAACTCGTCAAAGCCCCATGGTTCTCATCCTTAACATATTCAACCCTGTGCTCCGATCCAAACATAGCGCGAACGAATATGCTATTGGGTTCCCAAAATCTAGGCTCCAACCCCTACAACCACCTCAGTGTGGACCCTAATTCGTCTGCTTGCCAATCGTCAAATAAACCCGCTTGTATTTTCAAGCCAAAACGCCTCTCGCAGGCTCCAACATGCTGAATCTTGATACCGCTCCTACCATGTTCTTAGATATTCTTGCAATGAACGCGGCACATCTGGACTTCAAAGGCTTCAGCATCTCTTACAGTGCCTATACTTCGATTCTTACGATATCCTCCAGTCGGCTTAAAGGCCTTAACTTTAATGCTTTACAAACGTTAGCGATGTAGGCCACTGCATTCTGTAATCTCTCTCAGAACCTCACGATGCACCCTACAGTAGCTGGTGTCTTATTCACTGCCTGTAAGTCCCAAACACTTACATGTTTACACATTGTCGTTCACACCAACTGCCCAGTGTCTTGCGGGACGTTTACATATCTGAAGCATTCGGTTCACTACAATACATGTCGTCCGCATAGTCAGCCCTATCATACTCCCTGCTGTGCTACAGCACCAACACTTCCCGTGAAATGTGTTCAAGCGAACAAACTGGTGCTGAAAATGTTCAGTCCTTGCGACCGACATAATATTCGTCTCCATGATCATCCTGACGATGAACCCTTCTCCGCTATACAAAGGTACAGTGTAAAGGGTTTCAAACACAGATGTTGTCTTTGTGTCTGACTGTGGGTCAGGAGGAGTTGTGCGCTTTACCTGCGGGATCCTCACCACCATTGGTGTCTCATTTCGTATACAATGCATGCACATCCAAACTCTTACCTCCTTAGACCCGTTCAGTCGCCCCTGTGGCCATACTATTTTGCGACATTTGCACATCTAAAATGGCTAGAACGCCACAGAAATTCTAATCCACATGGTCACCCTGTGTATGCCAATAGATGTAGGATAGAAAGATGTCCAACTATGAATGTTGCGCTGAAAAATTGAGTGTTTAAACTTTACAAAGTCTTTGGTCATTGCATTAACTCTGACAATGACCCGTACTATGCCATGCGAAGAGAGGTACGGATTCACAACAGTTGGTATCTTCAGCCTGCCTGGTGAATATTCAAAAGTTCTGTGTTCAGGTCGTTCTATTCTTTTTCCGTTATGATCCCTGCTGCAAAATATTTCTAGGATTCAGGTGCCGAAAATCTCCATGCGATGTTTGAGTATGCTCCGATCCGTGGATTAAGCTGGCCTTTTTGAGTTTCAACCCGTGGTTGAATGTGAAGCTGCCACGGAAAGCCTTGTGATTGATCTTCACTCTTCAATCCTCGACGAAGATCCGGATTGAATCTCAATCGGGACGATTGAAGTTCAATGGAGAGCCGGATCCACGATTGAAGAAGCTCCCACGAAAAGTGTTTCGGGCATGATTCAATTTCAGTCGGGGTCTAGTCTGCCAACCAAGGGAGCAGCGCCAGAGCAAAACGTGGTGGATCTTGAGGAGTTCCATGTATGAATGCGTGCGTTCATGCATGTGTGCATCCATTATCTATCCATCTGCCTGTCTATCTGTCTGTCTGTCTGTCTGTCTAGCCGTCTATCTATCTCTCTGTCCGTCTATCTATCTGTCTATCTGTCTGTCTAGCTGTCTATCTAGCTAGCTATCTATCTGTCTATCTATCCACCTAGCTATGCGTAGATTTGTGTCAGTGTGTGTGTGTGTGTGCGTGTGGCATGCCTGTCTGTATGTCTGTATTTCTATATGTCTTTTTGTCTTGCTTGCTTGCTTGCTTGCTGCAGGTCAAGGTCCAGTGGAACTGGACTTTTGTCTTTCTTTCGCCAGGGCTCGGATGTAGGGGTCACGGGACTTTTCTCTCTCTCTCTCTCTCTTGCTTGATTGCTTGCACGGCGTTTTTTTTTCCCTCTCGCATTGCTGGCGTCTCTGACCACTGGCGAGGTTTGTTGAGGACTCATTGGTAGCTTGCAACGACATGCACCTCTTACAGGCACATAATTGGAAGTGCTCACTCTTCACTCACCTCCAAAACTCTTAGAGCGAGGCAAAGTTCAGAGATTAGGGAAAGGAACTCTTAACTGCAGCAGTCGGTGTTCAGCTGCTGCGGCTTTCAGAAAACAGTGCACTAGCCCCTAAGCAAAAGCTTCTGCACCCTTGTCGCAGTTTCATGCTCCAGTCAGGATATCTTTTTGCCAGCAGCTGGCAAGTAACTCTGAAATGGCCCGACGGAAGGCTGACAGAGTGGCTTACCCACTAACCGTCAAATCATTCCAGAGTCACCATCAAGGCTGCTCTCCCTGTGTTGCATGGGGCAAAGTGACCACATCTTGCTCGGGCCATACAAGCTCTGGTAGCGTGGGGTCCAGGGTTCGCCGAAACGATAAGGAATCATCACACAAGAAAGCCCAAAACCTTCTTTCCTCTACTGTCTGCAGAGGGCTGCAAGAGGATGCACCACTGCAGATTTCCTCTCCATTTGCGCGCCACAAGGCTTGGTCCTCTGTTGGCTGGGTAAAAGACGCCGAAGAAAAGTCCAGAACGTCAGGTAGCTTCTCACGTGCGGAAGTCCGTTTGTCAGGTGCAAGTTTTGCAGGGTTGCCCTCCAGCTTTTTCTGTGTTTTTTGTATTTTCTGCCGGCAGTTTCCCTAACACAGCACCTGAGGGGTCACTTTTGACCCTCTTCCCAAGTAGGATCTTCCATCGAAAGTGACGTGAGGCATGCAGCAGAGCTGTCCAATTCCTCCTGCTCTCGTACCCATATGCCCAGAGGTAGGAAGCCAGATTGCCAAGCCAGTCCAGAAAAAATCTATACGGCTTTTGCTCGGCGTCCTCACTGTCAAGTCGGCTTTTCAAGAATCTCACTGTCCCTTCCAGAATGTGTCGCATCCCATTGCCAATGCCAGAGCTCTTCCACGTCCAGACCAGATATTGTTCCCCGCAGAACAACGTAGCCCAGTTAGCAGAGGTGCAACCATGGCAAGCAACTACTGTCTCCCAAGAAGGAACAAAAGAAACCGGAAGCCCTGAAAATGACCCCATTGAGACTTGTCCCTGAGGACCCCCTTAGTTATAGCAAGGGCGGAGCGGCGTGTTTGGTGGAAGCAGGCAGAGTGGCGGTTGAGGGAAAGTGGGAGTGGAAGAGCAGATGGTATGTATGTATGTGAATGTGCGTGCGTGCATTGTTCTCTCAGTCCTCTCCAGACATCGTCGCACCAAGGCATCAAGCATCATCTTGTATGCACCTAATTGCAGCCAAGGCGCCAAGGGGCAATTATTAATTAAGAATTAGAAAAGCGCGGCAATGAAAGCCAATTAGATTAAGCACGGCAGTTCAAGCCAATTACGAATTAGGGGAANTGCACCTAATTGCAGCCAAGGCGCCAAGGGGCAATTATTAATTAAGAATTAGAAAAGCGCGGCAATGAAAGCCAATTAGATTAAGCACGGCAGTTCAAGCCAATTACGAATTAGGGGAAAAAGGTTGGGGGTACGAAACCTCTCTGTCTGTCTGTCCGTTTGCTTGCTTGCTTGCCTGCCTGGCTGGCTGTCTGTCTCTGTCTCTGTCGGTGTCTGTGTCTCTGTCTCTGTCTGCGTCTCTATCTGTGTCTGTGTCTGTGTCTGCGTCTGTGTCTGCGTCTGCGTCTGTGTCTGTCTGTCTATCGGACTGTCTGTCTGCACCCATGTATGTATGTAAGTGTGTGTGTGTGTGCATGTTCATGCAAGTCTGTTGTATGCTCGCAAGCATGTATGCATGTATAGGTCTGAAGGCATGTATGTGCTTCGGAAACGTATGTATGCTGCTTCCCGGTGCGACAACAGTCACACCAATGGAGGCGCGATTCTCTTGACGATCGCTGTTTTCGGAGGATGGGGCCCTTTCGATATTCAGGGCAACTTCGCATCTCAAACATGCCAACAGTAGCCTGAGAATAGCAAACGAATTAGATCGTCTTTGATTTTGTGGTGCAGGTTACGGACACGGTTGGCAGCGGAACAAGCAATGGGAGACCGCCAGCGCTTCTTCTGCACCAAAAAAACGCAACAGAGCAGAGGCCATCTGCATTCTAAGTCTCTTGCAACCCCCCCCTGGAACCGGCTCAGGCGTGACAATGGCGTACAATGGCGTTAGAAGAGTACCGTTCCCTTGCGAGCAATGCCTGGAACTCGCAGACAGGGCAGGTGGTGTTGAGCATTACCCGCTTTCTGAATGCATGCTTCCTCACAGCGTGACAAGGACCTCGTTTGCAGCACGAAAGTTCTGCGCCCCAAACCACCCCACCCCACCACCCGACACCCCTCCCCACACCCCTCCCGCTCCACACCAAAACCCTTAAACAGCCCCACCCGACACCAAACCCCCAAACCCAGCCCTAGTTGGGGTTTCCGCAAGTCCCCCCTGCAATCCGCGCTATTCCGTTACTATATCGGGCTATTTTGTGACTATATCGGGCTATCCTGGCTAAGCCAAAACCCGCTACCGAGAGCAGTCACCGAATGTTTGGAACCAAAACATGCAGCCCACGGTCTCGCTCTCTACTTCTTTCTCTCTCTCTCTCTCTCTCTCAACTCTCTCGCTCAACGCAACGTCCCGATCGACACCTCAAAGGTTGAACTGAAGATCAGACCAGAGCATGTGGCGGCCATGTCGTTAGAGTCTGCAGAGCGCAGACGTCGCAAAAAACTGAAGCCCCGCGCAGAGTTCTTTGAAAAGATCGACCATGCAAGTGTCTGCAAGAATCGCTCTCTCCGGTATAGCCCGGAATAGCAAGAATCGCTCTTTCCGGTATAGCCCGGAATAGCAACAGAATAACCCGGAAGTTGGGGGGACTTCCAGGGGGGGGTTGTAACACTCTTAGATGCATGAGGGAAAGGGGAACACCACCAGCTCCGGTGCATAAATAGTCGCAATAAGCTTGAACCACAAGAAACCGCAATCATCATGTGGGTAACCATCGCGATGATACCGCCGTGCAATTGGTACGCATCAACCTGCCACAGCCCTGCGGATAACACTGAATACCCAAGCCTCCAACATTATTCCTAACCGTCATCACGACCACCACCGTCATCACCGCCGAACTATTCGGCAAACACCATCACCAACAACAACAAAGCCGACAGCAACACAAACATCATCACCACCATAACCATCAGCCCCTCCATCTTGAGCACAACAGAAACCGTGGTTATCATCATCGCCATCTCCGTCGTCATCACAACGATCAACAGCAGCATCATGAGGATCAGCATCATCACACACGATGCGTCCAGGAAGAAACGTGAGAAAAGAAACAGGCCCTCTATGTTCAACCAATACAACATAATACAACCACTGCCTGCCTGGGAACTCGGTTCACAAGAAGTCGCGTTGGACTCAGCACAAGCTGCAAGCATTGCCATTTCTGCATCTTGCTGGGACCACTCGAAGCCAGGCAGTCGCTCCAGGTTGAACTGCGTGAGCACAGAGCCTGGATCGCGAAGCCCAGCTCTAGAGCAGACATTGGTGTTATTCGAGGAGGTTACACCAGCACAGCCAAGATGCAAGCAGCCATCCACTGAGTCCCAAGACCTTCAGCAACGGTTTTCTCTTGTCCCTAAATTTGGCATGATAAACTATTCTCGGCTAGCCTTGTGTCGCCAAGAGGCTGGTAACCATTAGAGACTATCACGTATTTATTCAGCAATTTGAACACTAATTTTAAGTGATTCATGTGGATTCTAAAACCTGAGTAGGTACAGAAAATAGAGGTCTACAGCCAGCAGAAAAGTGATCTGTAGCCTGCAGAAAAATCATCTGGCGTGGGAGAAATAGTGTTCTGCAGAGAAATTGGCGGGCAAAACAGTCAGTGAGCTGTAATTTCCTGTCATTCCCAAATCACTTTTTCCGGCACTGGGATGTCAGAACCTGCAGTGGTGGTCTGGGCACGGTCGGGATTCGAAATAGTGATTTTGGACTGATCTTTCTCTCTCGCCGTTGCATCCAGAGGGTCTAGCAGCGCCGGGCAACACGTGATCTTGATCGGAAACAATGATTTTGTAAACCGGAATTAACTATTTTGAAACGATCCTGGACCCGAAATAGTAATTTTCGTGATTTGGAGTGATCCAGCACTCCGAACTTCTGATTTTGAAGTGACCTTCCGGTCAAGATCAATCCGAAATCACTATTTCGGGTCCTGGGTCACTGCAATATTTCGGGTCCCAGATCACGCCATAATCACTATTTCGTTTCGGGTCCTGGATCACTCCAGAAGCACTGTTTCTATTTCGGGACCTCATCCAACATTACTAATTTCGGGGCCATCCGCTCACTATTTCCGGGACACCCAAGCACCATTTCCGGGACACCCGATCACTATTTCAAAGACCCCCGATCACTCTTCCGAGACAACCCGATCACTATTTCCGAGACACCCGATATTTCCGGGACCCCCGCGATCATTATTTCCGGGACACTTGATCGCATTTACGCCGCGCGGATTGCTACTTGTATTTGCCGCCTCCGGATCCCTATTCTCAGAGCAATGGTTTGCTCTAGTATCACTGATTTATCAACTAATTAATTCCCAACACGCACCCCAACGGTGGCCCGACACAAGCCTAGCCCTGGATTAGTCCTTGAACTTCCGAGTGTACGCAGAGATCAAGGTCAGAGCGATAATGGTTGAGACTGCTCCGGCCCCTCAAGATCACGAAAGATCAGTGCTGCCTGGAAACGAATCATGCTGGTGTGGAGCTTCGCACTACCCTTCACCGCAGCTGTGGCGGCCATAGCCGCGACAACAAAGTTCAAGAACACTTTCTGGCCGATGTCGGACAGGACGGCAAACTGGGTTCAAATCGCAGGGGACAAGAAGGAAGTACACGCAGCCTAATTGAATGACGCTTGCACTGGTTTAGCTCATCCCAATCCTCTTGATGCCACAGACAGGGTCGAGACACCGACAGGTCTCCCGCAGAATCGGGCGGACACTTGCGGCAAAGTTCAGGATAATCATCTCTGGCCCAATGGTCGGGGCATTCGCCGCACAACACTCCAGTAGATCCTGCAACGAAGTTCAGTGAGCTGTCAGCCGCTTGTTATCTTGAACCAGCTTACGGAGCAGGCGCGCCTTCGGCACATTCGTTTCCTGAGCCAGCTTTGAAGGAACAGATGGAGCAACCACAGCACAAAGATCTTAAGAGCAGCCTACATAACGACTCCACCAGGAAGTGGATGCAGAGAGAAAGTCATGTGCATGCTGGGGGTGCGAGATGATCCACCTTCGAATCCTCTCCCATCAAACCCTACAAGTCCGAGGCTCCCAACATCCCGTTGCATGATTCCGGAACGGGTAGGTCCATCCGTTGAGCAACACAGCTGGCTCCTCCCTTGCACGCGCTGCTGCCGTCCGGCAACAGAACGTCACACTCCCTCGCAGTGGATAAGCCCGCTTGGTAGAAGCCAGGCCTCGGTCAGTCGGTCAGTGGCAGTGCGTAAGTGGTCGTAAGCATGAGCCAACTTTCAGCAAACCTCCAAAGTCCAAACACGACCAGACAGGAGACTCTGCAACCGGCTGTGCGTGACGACGCTCGGTACCGTTTGTCTCATTTTCGAAACCTCCACGGCAATTAAGGCCTTGATAGTTGCAACCAGCACAACGTGCCAGGCTCCCTTGGTCAAAGGCGTTGTCCAGGATCGCGTGGAATCCAGGGAGGCAGAAGCAGTCAGCCAGGGAAGTTGAAGCTAGATCACTGTTCGAATTGGCCGGACACTCCAATGCGCAAGTTGCGTCATTCCCGACGGTGGGCTTGTAAGTACCGGCTTCGCACGCCTGACAGCTTGTTGCACCCTTCCTATAGCCCGGCAGGCAAATGCAGTCTGTTGCAGTCCGTCCGCCCAGGGCCACCGTCGTTGAGTTCTGCGGACAGCTCACGGCTTCACCAGTGCCGGGACAATAGAATCCAATCTCACAGGAAGAGCAAAACCCGGAGCCATCAGCAAAAAGCCCAGCCTGCCAGCAGTGCAGTAAGAAGTGCTCCGAACTCTGCAAGAGTTCTTCAACGACGAAGAAACAACAAAGACCTGCTAGCCAAGAACTCGTGGCCTCACATCTGCACTGCTCCAGCGATATGGCACCAGCTTCTAGAGTGGATTTCTCGGAGGGGCATCGCGTGCAGGCATCCATGGATATTGCATCCTGCAGGCTTCAAAGTGATTTACTGTCGGGCGATCTCCCTGCGCCAATCTATTTCGCAACAAGCAAAAAAGCGTCTTACACACCATATCATCCCAGACTCACACAATCACATGACATACTATCGAACTTTAGATCCCAGGGACCGGAAAGGCAACTGCGGGCTCGTCGTCTCACACAGGGTTGTGCAAGTGAAATTGCTAATCCTGGGTGAGTTTGGGCAAGGGAAACTTCGGCGCTCGCTCTGGGGCTCTTGGTTTCTTCCGGATCTTCCGGCGCACCCGACCACAAGCGTCAGAGCCGGCACGTGAACCCGCTCAGAATTTTGCTGGACGATGCGTCCTCCGTACGGGTGAGCGAGCGGCCTGTTTCGCGAGAACGCTCACTCGAAAATAGCTGCAAAAATCTGCAGCTGCTCGGCATTGTTCTCGGGAGGTTTGCAATAACTAGGTTCCGCGGCCCTGCAGCGTTCGGTTGACTGTTAGAGCTTTCTTTCCACACGATGCTACACCCGACAGAAGAGGATAAGACAGGGCAGAGTCGACAGTGGACCATCGAGCCCTTTGTGCCGACAACCTACGTTGCGCAGTTTGGACTCCAGTCGTGAAGGAGTTCGAAACATGTCGAAAGCCACCCAAAGACGTGCCCACTGCCACCAAATGCGCCGACGGGTTGGACTGCATGGGTCCGTCGGTCCGAGGCCTAAAGACCGTCCGGTCAAAGATGGCTGGGTCGGCGCTTGGTATTTTTAGTTTATGACCTCGGCTCTCCGACTTTGCATACCCTCGTACAACATGAAGAAGCTGCTGCGACACAGGTCACATGAAAGCAAGCGACATGCTCTCGACCCTAGGCATGCCGGAAAGAAAGCGTCCTTGTACTCGCCCCTAGCACATGGTTCACAGCCCTGAGCTGCAGTGTCGTAGGTGTATCCAGGACTGCACTGGCAATCGTCCGCGCTGAGAACGGGCACACCTGGCAATTCGGCAACCCGGCTGTTGACGTGTGCAACAGGACCGCCCATAAACATCTGCTACCAAAACGCCTGGCGGAACTGACATCCGAGGCGAACAGCTGACAACTGTGGAAGAAACCGCTGGTGCCGACTCAACTTCCAACGATATGCCCGCGCCACTGAGGGTCCTTGGCTGCCATAACGGAATTTCGGAACTCTCCACTTTCGGCTACACAGCTCATTCTAGCAACATTGCTGGATACATGTGAGCTGCCGACAACAACATTACGCATGCAGCCCAACCGTTGCGGAGACGCTTATTTGGTATCAGCACACGAGATGCACCTCCGATTGAACATACCTGTCCTGTTGAATCGGAGCTGCCTTGCCTCCTGACCCTGCCCTACCTTGGACACATCCCCGCATCTGGAACTGCTTGGAGTCCATGGGTCAATCTTGGACCACGCGCGAGCCGTCGGACGGCCCTAAAGCTAAGCCACTTCGGGGATCCTGGGCTCAACCTGACGGCTAAACTAGGCAGAGACCTCCTAGGGCAGACTGATGTTGCAATTTCATGGCCCACTGGGCTGGATGTTCCTTTGTGATCATTCGTGATACGCCACACCGGCACCTCCTGGGGGTAAGTCTACAGCGAAAAAACATTTTGGAGTGTCGCGAAGCCTTTATTCCAACGAAGGAGGGCTTCTTGGAAAGAGCCTCTCATGAGCGCATAGATCATGGAAGGAGAACAAACGTGATGGCGACGTGCGGCACCTCTGCCTCGTGTAAGATGACGACCCCCGTAGACATTCATGGGCAGGGACTCTGCGCTGAGTTTCAAACAGGGCTGGAAGACGAAATATGAAGTAATGTGTAAACACCTCCCTGGGTTCAAAAAGATAAAGACTATCCCACCTGCAGGCTCGCCTGTAACAGCAAACGTCAGCTTGTAAGCGGCCAGCCGCTGGAACTAAATGCAATGAGGGTCGGATTCTGCTGAACGGCGGCCGCCACTTCGTTCGTGACCGTGACAGCCTGGACGGCAATCTCTCAAAACTCACGGAGCATGACGAGATGTTGATGCTTACCACGAGCCCTGCCAGCAAAAGCATCAGACAGAACATCATTTTTTGGGAACGTGCAGCTTCAGGCAATGGCTGCTGGTGGCACAGCCAAGTTGCATCCATGTCGGCGGCGATCGCACTCGCCTCGTCCGCAGTCCGCTGTTTGATTGTAATAACGATCATCGATGCATCGAAAAGCCGTCTCAGCCGTCTTCCAGCCAGACCAAGACCTACGAAGTCCTGAGCTGACCAGTCTTACTTCTGGGCGACTCTTCTCACACTCAACATCGCGCCTTTACCCAAAAGGCTGAAGCCCCACGGCTCTTGGGCCTAATCCCGAATTTGCTAACGGTATCAAGGACTGCTGGCACAGCAATACGCGTCATGTGCAACTAGCGATCACCAAGCTTGCTCTTAAGGTTCAGTTCCTGAACGTTGCGAGCAACCTTGAGCAACTACAGTACGGGGCTCTGCCCGAGGCCGCACACCTGCACTCACAGAACGCCAGCGAGCATGTCACACCAAGGAGGTCAAGTCTCGATTTCTATGGCACTGGGATCCACTCTCGCACTGGCCGAAAAGGTGGCAAGAAACATTGCCTCAGAATGGAAGTGCCACATGTGAAAAGCCAGCCACACATGCCCGACACTTGACTCTGTTGTTAGGTGAGGCGCGACCAACTGGTTCCTGATGCTCTCGAGGTCCGCATCAGCCGGGAGGTTTCCGAAGGACATGTTGAATGATACTGCTGGAACTTCTGAGGAGTTCGACAGTGTGGCTCCAGAGCTTCCCGATCCTCCATCACCAGAGGAATCCACTTCAGGTATGCATGATGATGCGGCTACCGCTCCGGTGCCGAAGGTGGTGTTGCCAGCAGGACACGACGTGCATGCGTCCCCATTGCCAGCATTCTCCTTGTAGGAGCCTTTGGGGCAGTCTGTGCAACTGCTGGAGGTGGCGACAAAATAATAACCTCGATCGCACACGCACTCGGCACTGGAAACCTCAGATGCGGCAGCAACGGTTGTTGGTACTTCCAGTCTTACATCTTGGTAGCTCAATCACTCCCGAGCAGTCGTAGATTTAGCTGACCAAGTCTGGCGGCAGAACCCCGACCGAAGGTGGTGTACCCTCCTGGACAAGACAGTCTTGTAGCAGTCGCTCGAGGCCCACCAGCGCAATAGTAGCCACGTGTGCAGCTTACACACTTGCTCCCTGGCAGGGAAAACTCAGAACTCGAAAAGTTACTTGGAAAAGCTGCTGCAAGCTGTCACCGGCATTGTTTTGGGTCTTTCTTTGGCTCTCGCACTCTATCTTTACCTTTGGTCTTTCGTCGGGATGACGACATTACTGCTTCCCAGTCTTAGATTCCGTGCGGCAGAACAATCCCACGGAACCAGCCTGAGGCAGGACCTGTTGCAAAGGTGCCTGCTGGGCAGTTGACCTGGAGATAACCCGCAGGAGCTCGAAATGCCAATGTTGAAGTGCAGTCCGCAGCCAGCGGGCACCAGCATACGCGGTAGAAGCCTGGTACGGCTTCTGCAGGTAGCTCTCCTAGGTTTACCCGCAGCCCCATGCTCGAGTCCTCCACAATCAGTGGGTCCTCCATATTGGGAAAGCCAAGGGATCCAATGCTGCTGGAATTACCGCACTCACCTGTGGCAAACAGCAGTTGATCGCCGCCCATCAGACCGATTCCGGACAACTGCACCATGCACTGGGCACTCATCTCGCAGGTGGTTGTCTGCTCAAACGGGCCACTTGCTGTCATCAGCCCGACAGCTGCTTGAAAGCTGGAAGTGGCAGTGCACACCTCGACTGGTGACGGCCTGCAAAAGCAGATTCGGAAAATCCCCGGCACTGACAGGAGGAAGCTGCTGGTCGTGGTCATGAATTCGAAGCTGGAGCCGTCCGTGGTTACCATGATGCCACCACCCGGAAAGCCTGGTAGTGATGTTCCTGTGCCACAGTTGGACAGAATCATCAGTCGATCTCCTCCTTCCATGCTAACTCCCCGAATGCCTGTCACAGCACAGGGCTGTCCCACGAAGCATTCACTCTCTTGGTTTGTGCGGGGGCCTACCACCCGAAGGCGGCCAGCGAACACTCGATGGTCTTCTGGGCTTGTGCAGGCATCCGTCAAGCCGCGATCATTTGCACACCAGCATAGTGCATATCCTGTATCATCCGCATCGATGGAAAGATGATAGCTCTTGGAAGCATCTGAGATACCAAAGCCAAGGACAAGGTGGCTTGTGTTGACGGCCTCTGGAACCGACAGATTGCCTTGACCATCGCGGTTCTCTGAAGACAGCGCAAGCCCTGTTAGTCCGCATTGGTCACGCTGAACGACGACAGAATCACTGCCAGACAGACCAAAACCGAGAAAAGGTGCCAAATTGGCACAGTCGCGGCCACGAATGCATTGCAACAGATTTTGACTGGGACCGATGACATGGAGTTGCCCGGCTGATATCAAATAGTTGCTGTTCAAGTCTTCGCAAGAAAGTGCCGCCATGTTCGCACACCAGCACATGTTGTAGTAGCCTCCCTGGGGCGCAAAATCGTCAGGACTATCTCCCAGCACATATTGGCTCCCACCAGCGATGGCCAGGTCTGAGATTCCCCCGCCTTCTATGTTCGGCACTGCCACCTTTGCGGAACTGCAGTCTGTTGAAGCCAGTCCTATGCGATGCCCGTCTTGGAGGCCGAAACCCATGATCCCGTCCAGAGTGCAAGCTCTGCCAGAGATGCATTCAGCGAGTTGGTTTGGGTATGGTCGGACGCAAGAGCTTTCATTTTGTGCTGCGGCCTGTAGAGTCGTGGAGCCGGCGGGGCATGACACGCATGTGCGATCCTTGTCGGCCCCCGTTTGATCACTCCACCTGCCAATTTCGCACCTAACACATGAGTCTATGGAAGTCGCTTCTTCATCAGGAGAATAGCGCCCCGCAGGGCAGGGCTCGCACATGCCCACACCACCGGTGGAAAACGTTCCTTCGTCGCAGGAGTCACATTCGTCTGCCCCCTCTTCGGAATAAGTGCCTGCGGGGCAATCCAAGCAGGGCGAGTTCCCGATATTCTCCTTGAACTTGCCAGGAGAACATGCATCACAAGCACCGGTGCCTGTGCTTGTGGAACCCTTCTCGCACAAGCAGTCAGACTGACTGCTGGCAGCGTCGCCCTGTGTCGACTGCGACGAGCCACAAGCCTGCCTGTGCTTTCCTCCGGTGCAGAAAAAACCCTGGCCGCAGGGAGCGCAGTCTGCAGGATCTTCGGGGTCTACATTGACGAATCCAGCTGAGCAGGTGCAAGCCGCATAGGAAATTGCACCTTGCTGAAGCGTGGTCAAGGGCAACCCCTTTGACGGGCAAGCAGTACAACTCGAATCCCCAACGAAAGATTTGTATGTGCCAAT
This sequence comes from Symbiodinium sp. clade A Y106, assembly GCA_003297005.1. Lineage (NCBI taxonomy): Eukaryota > Dinophyceae > Suessiales > Symbiodiniaceae > Symbiodinium > Symbiodinium sp. clade A. Next base: position 13,069 of record BGNK01001740.1, on the reverse strand, counting down.
AGGGCAACTGGTGCAACCATTAATCAAGCCTGTGCTCCCAGTAACGGCAGGCTGCGTCCCGTGTGGGCACTGGCAATCGGCCAAGCCGGTGACATAAGACCCTGCCTTGATACCCAAACCGTCGGGGCATTGAAGCACTGTGCGCTGGACAAGTGTTTCATTGCCAGCCACTGCAGATGCTAGCACTGTGCCCTCCATGTCGGAGTACACCCATGCAGAGAAGGACACAGGCTCCAGTCTACCTCTCATGATTTCCGCCAGCTCGTCGTCGGGGCTCAAGACTTCGTAGTCGACGTACCAATTTCCAGCATGACGGCTTTGCAAGCTGAAAGACGCACGTGCACCATTCAACTCCAGTAGATCGGACAACTCAGTCCTGATGCTCTCAAGCAGCTCATCAGTCGATGCATCCAGCACTTGCACGGATCCGGAGAAGGTGTACAAATCAGACTGGCTGGCAGCGAAGGCTGAACCGTTACTGAAGTTATCAGCCAGATCGAGCAAATTCACACAATCAAAGCCTTCCGGAGTCGGGTCAACGTCTACAGCACTTCCGGCACAAAAACACTCCACAATACTGGCCGCCCCGCTGTTTGACGATGTCTGGGGCGGACACTCTTCAGCACAGGCTGTTAACCTGCCAGTCACATTCTGGAAAACTCCGTTAGGGCAAGCGAAGCAAGCGCCCAGCTGACCATTCCAGAAATAGCCGCGACGGCAGACGCATTCCTCCAGACTCCCAGCTCCAGGCAAACTCGTCATTCCGGCAGGGCATTTCTGTATCTCGGCCGGATAGCCACCGACACAGTAATATCCCGGAGGGCACTCGTGACAAACAACTGTTGCACTTTGCAGCTCATACCAGCCAGGAGGGCATTCAACGTAGAGCACCATGGCGTAGACACGAAAGGCGGAAGCTTCCGTGCATGCTGAGCCACCTGCACACCAGCAAATCCAGAGCTGCTCGGGCCTGGAAGCCTGGAGCTGCAAATCTCCCAAGTTGTAGAAATAGCTGCCATCTGTGCCAGAAGATGATGAGACAGGCTGTGGCTGAGGAAAAGTGATGGTCGTGTTTGCACTTCCACAGTCTGCCACCGCAAGTAAGAGGTTCTGTGAGGAGAGGCCAATTCCGCGCAAGCTTGTCACAAGGCACGGACCACCAAAGGAACAATGCAGCTCCTGGCCAGCATACGGTCCCACCGAGCGGAAAAGGCCAACTGTAACATTGAAGTCGGGCCCGCTGTCACAGTACAAGGACAGCGAAGGCTCTGGACGACACCAGCATAGCCGGAAAATGCCCGGTGATGACATCAAGTACTGGCCGTTCTCATCCAAAGATGCACTGCTGTTAAAGCTATAAACGGTGCCCTCTGCTGTCTCTGCATACCCTGGAAAGGGCAAGCCTTCGAGAAAATCTCCCTCACCGCATTGCTCCAGCACAGAAATTCGATCTCCTCCCGACAAACCCAGACTTTCTGTGTTGAAGGCAACCATGCACCCCTGGCCCTGGTCGCACTCTGCCTCTTCTCCGGTAGGCGGCCCGTGAACCTCAAACCAGGCCACTTGTGCTTCAAGGTAATCTGTGGCAGAATCGACGTTTTCGACGGTCATGCTGGCACAGCTCTGGCCGACAGATGAGCACCAGCACAAAGCATACTCCGCAGACGCCTGGACAACTGGATAGGACGATGACAGGTACAACTCCACCTCTCCACTGTCGGTGTTGTTCTCTGCCCTGACATCCAACATCAGCCCAAAAAACTTCGCTTGATCCAGAGTGCAGGCCACGCGGATGTGGACAAGGTCTTCGGCTGTCAGCCCGAGACCAAGTACAGGACCCTGATTGCGGCAAAGGTGGCCCTTCGTGCAGGCGAATCTCTGGTTGCCGTACGGGCCAAGCACCGTGATTGCGCCTACATCTGTTGCGAAGTTGTCGAAGTTGTCCTCACAAGTTGTCCCACCAACACCTCCACACCAGCAAAGCCGGTATTGCCCTGGTGATGCCGTGAGTTGCCCGGACCAGGTGTACGTTGTCTTGCCCGTGGACGAAATCGACTTCTCCCCAAAACCAGCAACTGCACTTGTGTCCGGAGGCTCCACAGGATCTTCTAGTCTGCGTGGAAAACCGTCGTAGCCGTAACCAGGACCTGGCCCGGGACCATCCCCAAGACCTGGCCCGTCACCCGGCCCGTCACCCGGACCGTCACCTGGCCCGTCACCTGGCCCGTCGCCTGGCCCACCGTCACCAACGCCACCATTACCATCCGTTCCATTGACATCTGTCCCATTGCCATCTGATCCATTGCCTGGCCCGTCGCCTGGCCCACCGTCACCAACGCCACCATTACCATCCGTTCCATTGAAATCTGTCCCATTGCCATCTGATGAATTGCCGCTGCCATCACCATCGCCAGTTGCATTGACATCCGTTCCGCTTCCATCTGTTGCATTACCATCTGACCCATTGACTGGCCCGTCGCCTGACCCACCTTCAGAGCCTGTGCCGGAATCACCGCCATAACCTGGCCCACCGCCATAAGCACCGCCAGAACCTGACCCACCGCCGTAAGCACCGCCAGACCCACTGCCATAACCACCGCCGGACCCACTGCCATAACCACCGCCGTAACCACCGCCAGAACCTGGCCCACTGCCATAACCACCGCCGTAACCACCGCCATTACCTGGCCCGTCGCCTGGAAAGCCGCCACCACCATCGCCTCCATAACCTGGACCTGGGCCAGGATCTGGAGGATCCGGTGGATCCGGCTGTGGCACCAGACAAGCTTCCATCTTGACAGCCATTTGGTGGCTGTCAACCAGACCCACACCTTCAAACCCAGAGATGGCACAGACTTTGCCGCGAACACATTGAAACGACTGGTTGATGCCTGGCTGGATGCACACGTCGATACTCGTCGCACCATCAGAAGGGGTGGTTTTCCCAGGGCACTCCAAGCAATCGCCTTCCCATGATAAACCAGTCGCGTTCGAATACTTCCCTGACGGACAAGCTATGCATTTGGCTACATCGTTTTCAGAGCCGGCATACTTGCCCGCCTCGCACTCCGTGCAAGTTCCGTTTGAATCTGGAACATTGCCGGGAGGGCACGGCTCGCAGATGCAGTTATCACACGGCACCTGCATGTGAAAGAAGTGAGGGGGACCAAAATAGTCAAAAGTGCTGCTCGCAGCGACCGTGCCAGAGGGGCAAGCCTCGCATTCCGACTTGCCGAAGTCGAAAGTAACCGTTCCAGCCGCACAGTATTCACAGGCTGTGTGGTTCGAGTTGGCATACCTGCCAGGCGGACATTGATTGCAGTCTCCACCTGCTTCTGAAACTTCGCCGTCCGCACAGCTGGTACATGAAGTATCACTCTCTTGGTCCTTGTATGTCCCTGCCGCACAGGGTTCACAGTCGTCCTGTGCAGCGTTGGCTATATGTCCGTGATAGCAGTAATCGCATTGCTGATATCCAGCAGGGGCCACCTTACCGAGATCACATTGCGTACATTGGAAACTTCCCTCGTTCTGTGAGTATCTGCCACCTGGGCAATTGGTGCAAGAGTCATCCCCGCTCAACGAAAAGGTGCCTGGCATACAGTTCATGCAGAACGTTTTAGAGAAATCCGGATATTTGCCCCTCTGGCACCGATCGCAGCTTCCTGCCCCCGAATCCGCGGCAATTGTCCCATTAGGGCAAGAGAGACACTCTTTACGATCGGTGCTTGAATACCGTCCTGGAAAACAGTCCTGACAGCCGCCACCTCCGCCATATCCTCCCTGTAACCTCCTCCCAGGACCGTATCCACCTCCGCCATATCCTCCACCAGGACCATATCCACCACCTCCGTCCTCTCCTCCAGAATTGTATCCGCCGTAGCCACCAAGTCCATTTGATGACGAAGTCGACTTTCCAGATGCACATAATTCGCATACAAGCCCTGCGGTGCTGTACCGGCCAGATTCGCAATCCTCGCAAGAATCACGATTGGAGCTGGGGCCTTGACCTGCCGAACAAGGCTGGCATTGAATCTCCCCTGGCGTGAGGGCAACCCCTCTCTTGCAAGTTTTACATGCCGTGTTACCTAACGAGGCCAGGAATTTACCTGCGGGGCAGTCTTCGCAAGCTGATGCCCCTGTGCGATTGGAGAAAGTTCCCAGCGGGCATGGCGAACAGACCGCTTCAAGGGTGTGTAATCGCCACTCCACGCCGTCATCCGCCAAATATTTCCCAGCTGGACATTCTGCACAAGTCGTTGATGCAACTGTATCTGCATAAGTCCCGGCAGGACAGACCACGCAACTTCCGCCTTGCCAATATCGTCCCACACTGCCTGTGGGCACAGGGAAAAACTGAACTGATGTTGGCTCCCCCTTGCATTGCTGAACACGAGCTGTCGCATCTCTGAGGCCCGCACATTCCACACACCTGACTGAGGTCAAGACTCAGCCAAGACTGCGAGTGTACAAACGTGGATTTTATACTTAATTAATGCAATTTGTGCCGCCTAGGTGCTCGTTTACTACCAATTCGAAGCCGGGACAACAGTTGGGAGGCCTCGAAGCACCGAAGCACATTGCTACTAACCGTGCCATGCAGAACACTCAAATCAGAACACAGCCGGTAAACATTCTGAGCATCGCGCGTGCATGCCAGAGCGAGAATGCCACAGGCACAATAACAAAGCACACAGGTCCTAGACATCACATGGATCTCGCGCAGCATCGCTCTTCGACGTGCTGCGCTCCCATGGCTTCTATGAGCAGCATGAGCCAAGAACTACGGTGGGGGGTATTCGATGTTACTTCAAATGAAGCTGGCGTGTTGCTTAATGCATACCAGAGCCAAGAGATTGATAGGTATCTGAGATTATGGGCGGTTGGGACGGGCGGCAGGTCGGCGAGGGGGCCTGGGCTGCAGCTGCGGTGGCCTCCGCAAACGGACCAAGTTGGGTACGGTCCTGTAAGAGATCGATGACCAAGAGGAACCAACCAGCACTGGCAGTGGCACTGGCGCGGTGCTACGTGAGGCTAGAGGAGCAGCACTCGGGAAAAAGCACTAGGGATGGCAAGGTCATGCCGTGTCGGCAAAGCCGCAATAGCGTGTGCGGCGAGAGGCTTGGCCAGAGAGAACAGCAATGCGCGAGCTGCGGAGCTCAGGTTAGCACAACTCGCACAACCTCGCACATACGCTCATCACCGGCTCGTGCAGCAAGCCTCTGCCACGCCCGGTGGGTCAGAAGGCTCCTCCCCACGTCTGCGGCCCGAGGGCGTGCCAGTCGTCGGCCATATCAGCCCACGAATGCGCATCGAAGCCGCTGTCATAAATGCGTGCACCATGTCCGGGCCTGTGCAGCGGCAACAGCACAGCGCGGCAGCGGCGCGGCGGCCCATCACCGGTAACATGTCACACTACGACGCCCAGCGCGCAGCGTGCCGATCGGTGCTCGCCAACCGCAGCCCAAGTCTGCCAAGTCGTAAAAGCAGCTGGGCAATCCGAAGCTTTGAAGAAGGGATCGGCGAATTGAATTATTCATGGGAGAGGACCAGCGGTTCGAGGCTCGACAACACGAACTGCGATCGTCGCGGGCTCCTCAGCAGGTCTCGTGAGTTCCTCGGGCGTAGGCCGCGGGCTGGCTGCTACAGGAACACCCTGAACAAACCCAGCCTGGACGAAGAGAGCCCAGAGGCGATACAGAAGTCCAGCGAAGGGCGAGGATGGTCCCTCACCAAAGGCCAAGAGTGGAGTCGAAATCCGAAGGGGAAGGCGCGAAGGTGCGAAAGGCCCTGGCTGACCCTCGGTGTCCACCCCCGGCGCAGGGCCTGAAGGAGATGAGAAGGAGGAGAAACCTGAGCCACGAAGCAGTCCAGCAGCAAAGCTTCGGCAGGACAGCTAGCGCTGGGAAGAGCTGCCGGTCGATAGAGAAGTCGAGCAGTCGAGGAAGGTCGGGCCAGGTTCGGGAAATCGGCGTCTCGGCTCGGAGGATCGCCCGCATATGCCTGGCAGGGCAGAAGGCACAGGATCGCATGTAAGCTGGAGGCGACCTGCACAGCCGCAATCCTTTTGAGCGCTCATTGCAGGGCATTCGGAGAATGGCCCTTTCATGCAGAGCACATCTCGTGACGTTGCTGTCGCACAGGCACACGACTCTCAAGCCAACACAACAGCCGATAGATGCAGGAGGTCTCGAGGATGTTGCTGTTGATGTGTACAGGGCGGCGCCACCTCCAAACCTGGAAAACCTTCCTTGCGAAGACCTATCGCTCGTTTACAAGGACGGACTCGATGTCGCACCCTCGCCCAATGCAGCAGCCAGCTGAGCCTCAAGGGCAGGGTGCAGAGAAAAGCCAAAAAGGCTCACCCCAGTCCTTTGTCAACAGAGGAAAGGTCAAGACCGAGTCAAGGCCACAAGCAAAGAAAACCCATGCAGGCCCGGACTCAGGACAGAGCACACGTGCCTCGGACCAACCAACCGCCTAGGGAGGCAAAGCTTGACCATTGAGGGGTGAATGGCAGGGCCAAACCTGCAGGGCGCAGCAGAAGGCATGGGCCGCGTGGGAGCAATCGGCACGGTTTGCCATCCGCGTTCTTGGGCCATTGAGTCTTGCTCGCCACGGCTGGGAGCGACTGCACCAGCAGGCACCACCGAGGCCAAAGGATCCACAGGAAGCCGACGAGGATGGCCTCGTCCTGCTCAACCAAATGAAACCCACTCGACGAGCCTCGGACATAATCGGGAGAGGCCGAAGGGTCAGGATCGGCCCAACAGGCCAACCGGCAGCCCGGATGAGTGTAGCGATCTGGGTTTGCCGTCAAGAAGGTGGAACCGAAGGGCAAGAGGATGTCGAGGTGGTGGTCAACCCGCTTCAAAGCCGCCCCCGCACGCGTGAGCACACGGGCGCCAAGGGACGTGATGGGCACCCCAGAGCACCTCAGAGAGATGGGCTGGTCAGCTAACACACAAGCCCTTGCAGTATCAAGCGACTCACTAACCTCAAACTCGTCGGCGACGGCCCCAGGCAGAGGTCCAAGCGAATGAGGTCGCTGGGCTCACAGAGGAGGTGTTTATGAATCCATATGAACGCTGCAACCCGAGGATCCCGATCTCCTTCTCGAGAAGACCGCTTTCAAACAAAAGGGATCTACAATCCTCCTGTGTGCAGGGGTTTTGGGATTGGATTTGGTCAATTCCCTCCTGTCTGTGGGTTTAGTTGGGTTTGGGCTTTGGAGAACTGTTCCTGTCAATTCTTCCTCCACTGTTTGGGGTGTGTCTCTGTTGAAGCCGTCCTCTTGCCTGTGTACACACACACACACGCAATAATATAATATAATATAATATAATATAATATAATATAATATAATACTAATATAATATTATATAATACTAATATAATATAATATCATATAATATAATATCATATCATATCATATAATATCATATCATATCATATCATATCATATCATATAAACCATAATATATATATATATAGAGAGTTACACCGAAGGCTCGAACCCAAGAGAAAGCTCTTTTGGGCTTCCGAGCGCGCAGCTCTCGAAAGCACAAAGCCCAAGGCATGGGCCTTCACTCAGCCAGTGAGCCCTCGTCGAGGCGGGTGTGCTCAGCTGGTGATAGAGATCAAGGTACAAGTTGGTAAGGGAGGGCCCAGTCGGAAGCAAACAGCTCGAGAGACGTAGGCTCGCTGAACGCAAGGCAAAAGGGCAATCCTCGAGGTAGTCAGAGCTGCGGTAGAGCGAGGGAGCTGTCGCTCGCTCTTCGCAAAAAAAGGGTTCCCCGGAGAGGGCCCGGGAGTTCCCTCGATGAGCTGACACATTGGAAAGCTCACCAAGACGTGCAATGAATTGTTGTACCCGGTGCGACGAGGCAGCCTCGGCGCCGCATGCCCTAACAAGCACTTCAATGTCCGGTAGTGCTTTAGCTCGAACACAACGGGGTAGCCTCCGCCAGGCAGCCCAGCCCAAACTGAGGAGCCACCTTGCAAGTAGTTCAGAGCACCTAAAACGGTGTCCTGGTCCGTACTATGCGGAAAACAATAGAAAGGGACCACCGCTTGAACGTAAGAGAGCCGTTGCTGGGCTCACGTTAAAAGCAACGCGTTTTTATGCTAGACCGGCAGCGACAGCTGATACGAGATTTGTACACAATGAATTTTGCACGGTACAGCTGGAGTCGGGCTCATCGGCACGGACACGGACACCTGTGGCGCAGGCTTGTGCTCCAGGGCAAAGCTCAAGGCTCAGTTCTCGGAATTGCGCCGCCTCCTCAACAGCAGCGATTTGCAGCACCCCAGACCATCGGAAAAACCGGAAGGTCTAGGAAATCTTTGAAGTTGCGGCGTGGAGCTCCTTGGAAAGCCGCCAATGTTCTGAGGTGTCGCAGGCAGAAAAAAAAACACCATCCAAGATGCCGACAAATCCGTGTCGGGGCTGCTCGCTGTCGCTGCACAGCGCGCCGTCTCGTTGGTGGCGCAAGAAGGGCCGGGCGCCGAACCTCGGCGGGCTCCCCGCGACGGTCAGGGTCCGGGAGCTCGACAAGGGTGTCGGCATTGCTTGGCACCTGCGGGGCAGCCGGCCACGCAAAGCAACTGCAGCCATGCTCCTGTCGGAAGCAGGCGCATCTCTGTTCGAGCTGCTTCGCCTGAACGGAGGTTCGCCTTGCCCTGCGGTGCAGCAGCAGCAGCAGCAGCAGCAGCAGCAGCAACAGCAGCAGCAGCAGCAGCAACAGCATCCGGGGCGCAAGAATTTTCTTTTTTTTGAACACACTTTGTTCCGCCAGCAGCTAAGTCCTGCGGTCGGGATGGCAAGGTCCCGGATTAGAGCCGCAAAAGACCACTTGGCCCATCAACCATGAACCGGACTCCTCCGCGCCATACTACCAGCAAAAATCAAAAGAGCTGCTACTCTGTTCAACAAGACATGAAATGGTTCGTGTCTTCTCGCCTTCGCCTCATAACCTCTTGATGCCTTAACTGTTTGGACAGCTGCACAAGAACTCCGTTACGTCTTGAGCACAGTTGATCTCGATGAAGGGAGCATTAGTATCTGAACAAGTTGCTTAAGTATGCATAACAGCACAAAAATTCTGGCATCCATCGGGCCACGAGTGCAGTTCTGGATTCTGCTGATGTTTTCGCATCCGGAGATGCTAACTAACATGCTGCCAGGCTCCAATTTGACCAAACTTTGCCCTTTTGTTTGATGTATGCTGTGGCGGACCCCCTCGTCGTCCCACCCAGCCGCAAGCAGCTTCAGTTGGGTCCCCTGCGTCGAGTGCTGTGCGCAAGCCGGTGCGGAGGGCAAAGCGCAGCATGCCACGCAGCGTACGTGGAGCTGCGTGCAATGCACATAGCGGCGGAGGTATGCGGGGAGGTCGAGATCTTCAGGCTGCGCGAGGCCGCCGCGGCGCACCCCTGCGCTGCTCGCTTCGTGTGGGAGCTGGAGGTCCCACCAAAAAATCACTCGTTTCGCCGGCGGGGAGCCTGTGTTTGGTTTTCGCCGACACGATGGGAACAGGTGTACTCAGATTCTTTTTCCGCACGCACTTTTTGCGAACATCTCGACACGGTCCCAGTGTAGCCTACCACGGGTAGAGTCACTAGTCACACACAACCCTAACCAGCGGGACCCCTACACCAAGTTCGCCAAGGTGGCACATCATGGCACGTCATCGTGCTGGCAATCGACTGGCGTGCGGCGGGTTGTCGAGTCGGTGCTCGGCGAGCATGTCGCTCAGGTCGGGGAGGAGGCCATCGACGTTGGCGGTGCCGTGAAGGGGCAGCGACCACGGCGAGGCTGCGAAGGACCTCGCGGCTGCGAAGGCAAGTAGTCGCTCCGACGCTGCGGCGTGAGGAGGCGCAGCCCGTGCTCGGCAAGCGGGACAAGAAACAGAAAAAAAAAATGGACGGCCTCTGCTCTCCAGCGTCTGGCGACATCGATGCCGAGCACGACGAAGCGGCACGGTCGGGGCACTGGTGAGCTCGGAGAAAGCGCCTTTTGTTCGAACGTACGATGCGGGGGGCCGCGCCCAGCACTGGCTTGTCCAGTGGAGGCATGGGCATCTTTGTGGCCCAAGCCACGACCTTCCGGCTTGCTACAGGCTGGCTGCGAGGAAGCATCCAAAGGGGCATCAGCTGGGATGCGCTCCTCAACCACGGGGCGCATGGAAGGCATCGGTCTCGGGCAGCACGTGCTGATGTCCGGACGGGGGCTATTGGCAGCACATGCGGTACCGCAAAAACAGCGAAAACAGCGAAACTACAACGGACCTGGCGGCTGCAACCGCAAGAAATCTCATCGCCACACCTACGTTGCGGCTGCGGACTGTGTGGACATCTCTGCAATCCAAACTCCAGAGACCTTGATGGCAAGCACGACGAGGCGGGCAGCGCGGAGCGTGCAACAGCTTTGGGTGGCTGTGCTCCTTTCTTTGAGTTGAATTGTGTTGCGCCGGTGTCGCCGCAGGTGCTGGTTGTTCCATGTTCATCAATCTCAATTGCAACCACCACCTCATGCACGCACGCGAAAAAACGGCGCAGTGCAATGCATTTGCACTGTCGGGGACCAACAATCGCTCGCCAAGAAAATCAGTTTCTTGCCACTACTTGTCCTGCGGAACCTCAGCAACCGTGCGCCCAGCAGTTGCATGCTTCGTGCACATTCTTGCACATTCTACGTCCGGAGATCAAGACACCCAAGATGGCAGAGGTGGGCAGTCCAGCAACAAAATCCGAAACGGTGCTTGGCGATGGTGACATCTTCATGAAAGCACAAACCCGGCTTCAGTGCGGCAGAGCCTGGAAGCACGGCATTCAAACGCTGGCAGCTGGTTGGCAAGACACTGCACCGCTTTCCATCGCTCTTTGCCGAAATAAGGCAGCATAGCAGCAAGAGAGCAGAGTGCTGGCCTACAAAACGTCGCAGCTTGGTTCGTCCGACAGCCACGTCAACACAAAGAATTCTGTGGCACTTTCTTCGGGCAGCGCACGATGTTCTCTTTTTTTTTGGCAGGTACGGGCCTCGTCGGCTGCGGCTGCAGCTCTCGGTCCCAACTAAACTAATCGAAACCAACAAACACAAGAAAACAGCGGTGAAACAGAGAAGCGAGTTACTTGATTACCTGCTCCAGCATGCGGACTTTGTCAGCAGCGGCTGTTCAGCAACTAGGCGTAAGTTCCTCTCAGCGACTCAGCAGAAGTGACAGTGGGTCGG
>BGNK01001739.1:348-131330 GCA_003297005.1 Symbiodinium sp. clade A Y106 | reverse complement strand
TGTGAAGCCCTGTGGGAATCGTATTGCTTACGATCATCGTGTTTTATCCTTTTGAGGCTGTTGCTTTGTTTGAAGGGGCAGAACACTGTAGCTTCCCTCGCCGCAGGTCGACTTCGCCGAAGGCTTTCCGGATCGAGCAAAAGGGGCTGCCGCGCAGGCCCGCATGTAGCGTGTTTATGGGGTACCCGCTCCCCCGTAGTTTCCTTTAGGTCGACACTAAACCCTAAGCCCTAAGCCTTAAGCCTCAAGCCCTTAGCCCTAAGCCCCAGACCCCGCGAACCACCCCTAAGCTCAGGATGCAGATGGGCATGTCCGCGGGCTTGCTCTGCGGGCCGGCTCTTGGAGGCCCCTGAGTCCGGCCTTGACGGGGGGCCTTACGGCCTTAACCAGCCATGTAAATTTGATTCGGGGTTGTTATAAAGAGGTATGGGAGGGGTTTATAAGGGTTGCATTAAGGGGCTTAGAGGGCTTTCGGGGCAGCATGTCGGCGTGCTCCCTACGTAGTTAGATTGTAATTTCCCCCCAACCGTATTGGAAGTTATTCAATCTCGTTTTCATACAGCGTTCAAGATTTGTGGGTTTGCGGTTTCTCGGATCAGATTGGCCAAGGAGTTTCGGAGTGCTGGTTTCAGATGTTCTGGATTCAGGGTTCATACAAGTTTACTGCCGCGTCTGGATTTCAGGCCGTGGTGTTTAGGAATTAGAGCAGATGTGGGGTCAGGATTTAGGGGTTTGAAGTTTGGGAGTTGACAAGGGTGTTTGGGCTTCGAGGTTGCTACTCTCAGCTGATTTCAAGTATGCACTTTGATAGGACCGGGATTTGTTCAGTTTCAGGGCGTCAGTCATGTGTCAGGGCTGACCATCGCACTCCAATAAACGGCCATAATATGAACTTGAAATGTCGCGTCTCCTGTCGAGGGTAGTTCTTCCGAGCTCTAAGTTTGGAATCCGAGACGCTGGTTTCAATAAGAGCACCACCCTTTTTGTACGAGTATGGCACGACACGAGATATTGCCACCACAGGCTGCCACAAGCTGCCTAACCCTGAACACTTCGTGTTAGCCCTCGCTTCTGAACCGAAATGGGATTGTTAAGAAAACTAGGGTACGGGCCGGCCATTGCAACAGGTATCTCATTTTTTCGCGTGTTGCGCTAGGATCCCATTACCTTAATTACTTATGCAGTTTAGCTTGAACCCCTGAACCGCTAAACCTGAAAACTTGCAGCCCCTAGACCCTAAACCCTAAGGTTACCTCCTGGAGCACGTGGGCCTTTACTCGATGACTCTCGGGGTCGGCGCTGCCTCCTTGGCCACGGCCACGGCGGTGTTTGCGACGCTTCCGGTTACTTGGCCGGTGGTTTAGGGGTTTTAGGGTTCAGATGTACAGGCTTAGGGTTTAGATGTACAGATTCGGGATAACTGTAAATTTCACTCATTGGTTTAAGTTGATGGGGAACCCTGACCTTGTTTTTAACGTTTTTCAATAGCTGTTGAAATCGGTACCGAGTTTAGCACGGCAAAGAGTATATTTCGGGGTTGAGACTGCGCAGGTCCCGGACTTAGCTATAAGGGTATGAGCTTCAAGGCCAGTTGAGGGTTTCGGTGTTTTTGCAACTCGCTGTCCACCATATTTGGGAGGCCCCTGGAAGCCACATAGCTCCAAAGTCGTCAACCTTGGGCTGCAGGGTCTGCCAAATAACCGCGGCTGGAAGTTGCTTGGGGTGGGGGTTGAGGTTGTTTTTCATCAGGGCTGGATCCGTTTCTGGGTTTAGCACTGAAGAGGTTAGAGGGTTACAAGGTCAAGAGTGTTCGATCGCTTGCGGCTTTGCGGTGCAGGCCATGCCGCAAGACCATGCAACCACATATACCAGAACTTCTGAAACCCTAAATCTGGATCCCGTGAACCCTTGACCGATACAACACACCCCTGAAGCCCGGTAATCCGCTTCTATGTATACCACGAACTCGGTTATCTCATAGATCCCCTTGATTGGGTGTAACCGGGTCTCGAAATCCCCAACCCTAGACCCTTCAACCCGAAACCGAGACCCCAAACCTTAAGCCAAAAAACAAAACCTGCAAGCTGGCTCTGTTTTTGCTTCTCAGGAGACTCATCGGGGTTACCGAGACCAGAGGCCTCTCAGAGGTGCTGGGACTCTCCACCGACAGGGTTGGGTTTCTGGGTTTTCGGTTTCAGGTTGTGTTTTGGGGTTCGGGTTTTGGTTTCGGGTCGCATTTTGGGGTTTCGGGCTTTGTTGTGGAGGCCACGGCGTGGACTGTCGGGTTTAGGTTTACGAGGGTGTGGGCTTCAGGGCGCTGAGCGTTGCGAACAAAGCGTCGGTCCCAGTTCCTAGCAGGTACAGGTACGGGGCGCTGCGCTGAAGGGTCTTATATAGGGACCGCAAGGGATCCATAATTGGACGTGTCAGCTCTGGGCTCACCCAGGAAGTTTTGTTCAACATTATTTTCGGGATGCTAGAAGAATGACCTGATTGAGCAGTCGATGATGGATCCACCTCCCACCCCCAAAGCACCAGCCTCAGCCAGCCTTGGTTGTAGCTCGCCAACTCGAACATCACCCGACATAAGACCAAAGCCCAAAAGTCTAAACCACAGAAAACATCCAAAATCCCGTGTCGACCCTACAAAACCCAGAGGCGTCGGAGACACCCTGCGGTCCTGGTCTCCGATACTTCGTGGGCAGCAGTTCCGGTCAATCCTGTCCTTTGGCTGGTGCTACAACGCCGCCTTCTGGGGCGTGACTGAGCTGAAATTCCGCACTCTAAACTTCAGCCTTTATCCTCCCGCTGACAACTAACGGTAGGCTGTCTGGGCCGGGAACTTACAAATGCAGGATTTAGGGTGATTTTGAACCCCAAGCCCGAAACCCTAAAAACAGAAATCGGTGAGAAGGCCGGAGCCTAAAAAGCTTCGGCATCCCGAGACATGAACCAGGCCCAGGCTCTGGAGGTTCGGGGTTTCGAAGTTCTGGCTGTCTGGGTTCAGGGTGTAGGGGTGTGAGAACTTTGGATGCAGGGCTCAGGGAAGTAAGGCATGTAGTGTTTAGCTTTGGCAAGAAACTGCATGAATGAGCAAGATATGAAATCCGAGTCTTCGAGTGGCAGCGCCAGCTGCACAGCTTCCTCAAAAGTGCTCACAACATGCGATCTGAACCCCCATTAAAAACCTTAAACCTCAAACCCCCCAAAACCCTAAACCCCTCAAACCCCCTAAACCCTAAACCCCCCATTCTGAACCCCTTCATCCCAAGAAGATCTTTTTGGAGGCCATGGCTCTCCTCCCTCTGGTCTACGTGGATCTCTCCTTGAGCCCCTCTGTGGTGGGCGGCCTCTCCACCTTCAACGCCATCGCTTCCCGGCCTGGTCAAGGAGATGTAGAAGCCGAAAGTATGAATGTAGTACTATATGTATATATATATATATTGTATTTATATAGTTTTTTACGCCAGAATGCAACGTAATTGAAACAGTAAAGCACTGTATATGTGAATATATTTGTATATATACGTACATATGTGCTCATATCCACATTCACCTACACATACACCTAATATCCTATCATAGAATATAATACAATATCTTGTTATATATATATATATATATATATATTTATTTATATTTATATATACACATATGTATAAGAGTGCGGGTGTGTGTCTGTGCATGTGTGTGTGTGTGTATATATGGATCTATGGTAACCCCCCCATTTTGACCCACACTTCTCTTTATTTCAATCCTATAAATTATGTTGACCTGTGTCAGCTGGTTACATCTCTTATCATGCATAGCTATGCATATATGTGGAGCCAGGGGTTGTAAAGCTACTTCACACTAGATTAAGAGACATTAAATATACTGTGAGTGTGTGAATCATAACAATATTGAAGCAGAGTAGATTGTAACCTTTGTCTGCAAGGATCGAAAACCAAAAAAAGCAAAAAAGAGTTAAAAAGTAAAAACCACCCCTATGTGTTGAATAGGGTTCGGATGTTTGGTTGTTTTTGATTTAGTTTTGTTTGATGTTTTTGGTTGTTTTAGTGTTTTTAGTTGTTTTAGTTTTGTTGTGCTTTTTGGTTTCTTTAGTTACCCCACCTGCCTGCCTCAGGTACGCTGGAATTTAGGGAATTTCGGGCTTAGGGATTTATGTCTATACTTATCGTGCTATTTTGTTATGCGTGATGACGTACCTCCGCTCTCCTCTTGCCTGTTTCTCTCAGAGACCATACTGCTGCCTGTGAATGTCTTCTTGGGTAGGCGCACACAGAATGCACCTCATTATTTATCTTAATCTTAGTCGTAGTCCCAGTCTTCGCCATAGTGTTAACCTTGGTCCTGACTTAGTCTTGTTCTTAGTTTTGACCTTAGTATTGCTATTCTTGGGAGTAGTAGTCTTAAAATTTGTATTAGTGTGTGTATTGTATTAATTTTGTGGCAGTATTAATATTAGTAATATTGTTGCTGGTATTTGTAATATTACTGTTCGTGGTGGTTAGTGCTACTGTTAGTGTTAGCGTTGGTGTCAGTGTCAATGTGAATGTTAGTCTTTGTATTAGTACTAGATATGTCTATTAATCTCAAAAAATGCATATGTAGATATTATTTATATCGGGATTAGCACTAGTATTACTAGAATTATGCATATTCGTATTAGCCAAAGTATTAGTGTTCATATTAGTTTTAGTACTAGTGTAGATACAATCGTAAGAATATGAGCACTAGTATCCGAAGGAATAGTAATACTTATATTCATACAAGTATTAATCTTAGTACTAGTAGTAATACTAGCCTTAGTGTGTATATTGGTATTAGCATTAATATTGCAAGCCATATGAAGATTACCATGAGTATTCGTAGGAACATTAGTATTCATAAGAAATGTCAATATTCGTAGGATCAGTAGCTTTAGAAGTGTTAGTAATAATAGTGAATACTAATACCAATGTACATACCAATGCTAATACTAATACGAACACTCATATTAATATGTTTTTTGGTGCACATTCGTATTAGCCTTAGTATTAGTGTTAATATTTGGATTAAACAGCTACCCGTATGAATATTAGTATTGGGAATAGCTAATAAGATTATGCGTATCAGTACCCGTAGGAGTATTTACATAACTGAAATATCATTAGCATTAGACTTAGTATGAGCACTAATGAGTATGTATACTAGCATCCGTATTCGGATTACTCTTAACATGAATATGTCTATTCGAATTCCTAGGAACATTAGTATCCATATTCGTATCCGTATTTGAGAACAGCTTCCAAGAACATGTACCCGTAGAAGTATTAGTACGTAAATTAATATTACTACTAGCATTGGTGCTCGCATTGTTATCATCATTAGTATGAATATTCGTGTTGGTACTATATTACGCTTAACAGGAACAATTATTCGAATTCGCGGGAACAGTAGTATTCATTGTAGGATTCGTATCACTATTGATGCTAGTATTCGTAGCAATAGTATTATCAGTTTTACCATTAGTATTAGTATGAGTAGTAGTACCCGCAAGAGTATCAGTATTCAAACAAATATCAATGTTAGTATTAGCATTAGGATTGTGTTTAATACTAGTAGTTATTACGGTTACTACCAAAATGAATATGAATATATTTGTTCGTAAGAACAGAAATCTTGGTATTCGTAAGGTCATGCGCGAAGGTGAACAGCTGCTAGAGGAACACTGTTATTTCTTATATCAGCGTCTACGAAGGTAGATGGCTGATATTGCACAGACAGAACTTCTCCTACTATAGACTCGAAAAGTGGCGACATACATTCAGAGGTCGTGCAGGTCAATTGGGGGGGGTTAGCATCTATATATATATATATATGCTTTAGATGTGTTTGAACTTTTCGCATGTAGACACCCCCGCCGTCCTGCAGCTTGCCCCAAAAGATTCCAGGAAATGTTGGAGCCTGAGCGGTTTCCTCGCGATTTTCTTGAGACCCCGCAAAGTTTCTGGGAATTGTCGGGCAGCATGTTTTGGAAGTGATCGCTGAGCATTTTCGGAAATTTTCATTGACGCGAAATATCCATAAAATTTGTTAGTCGAAGGCCTTGAAACCTGAAGCTGCACGAACTTCGAGTTTTTATGAACTTGAGGCCATAATGCCCCCAGTAACCCCTGTCGATTGAAGCCCACTGCTGCGCCACAAACCTAATATTACCACTATGAACCTGAAACCCCGAAGCCTGGAAGGCGGACCTTTAATCTGTCTGAACCCGAATAGTCTCCGTGGCTCAGGTCAGCCTGGCTGTGACGCCGGTGATTGCACGAAGTGCGCCTTGGACTCGTCTGGATGAGCATCGCTTCTGCTTCGAAGTAAAGCCTTAAAAGCCCTAAACTCCCCGGTTCCTTGCTGGGAATAGTGGAATGGGTTAAAGAGACTACTATACGGTACCATTATGAAACTATCATCAAGATCCATTCCCCGAACCTTACCAAGAACCGGAGAGCAAAGCCTTGAGAACATTGGAGCCCACTACCTTTTGCCCCCAGCTACTTGCAAAACAAGAATAGGGGTAAGTTTAGCGCTTAGGCCTTTCGGTTTCGGGCTTAGGCTGGCCCTACGCGCCCACACCAAGTTAAAGAAGTTGCATCCTTGAAGCCCGTTCGCAGAGACACCGACACGGCACAACTACTCGATGCCACGGGGTTGCTCCATTTAGGGAAGCATCCTAACCTCTGTCGGCGATTTAACGCCTGCACACAATACACGCTAGACCCCAAAGAGTCTTTGAACCCTTAGTTTGAACATCCTCGGACCTTGTTCATGTTATGCTCAGGCTGCTGAGCCCCAAAGAAACTCCAGGGTAGAACCCGGAGGAAGCTCCTAAACCCTGTAGAAGTCACTGTAGAAGCACCCTGGACAATTGAAGGGTTCTGGCCACCTCCGAGGCAGATCACCTTGGCAAGATGGCTGTGGTCTTACCGGGAGCCATCGTGCTACTTTCTTGCAAGAGGTCGGAGCTTCCTTCTTTCAGGGCTGGAGATCTGTTCCCACCGGGGCTGAAGGGCTTGCTGAGGATGGGGTCTGCATAGGTAGTCAGGTAGTAGCAGTGCCCCTTACTTTATATAGTTGTACTATATGATACAGCCCCAAACCCTGTTCCAGTTAGATCATTTAAGCACCTGTTTTACGGAAGGTTGGTTTCTTGGAGTGTCAGGCTCAGGCTATTAAGGCTTAGCTACAATGAGTCCAGCGCTTATCTCGCATCGGTACCCCTTCGGATGAAAGGGTTTCCGGAGCTGCGGTTTCAAAAGGTACTAAAGTTCTGTGTGCCACTGCTAGGTTTTTTATGGGATCTATAAGGGTTGAGCCGGGAAGCTTAATACTGGCAACCTTGTAGAAGTGGGCAAGCATTTCGATAGTTCAATCAACGGCTGACACCATAACTTGGATGCAATGGCTCGAGCTCTTGCGATTTTCTGCACCGAAGTCTTGGGCTTTAAAGTAGGTTTCGGGCCGAGGCTTCGTATTTGGCGCCCCAAAGCCCCAACCGAGGTACGGTGCCGGACTGATTCTCGTCCCGCAGATCTCCTCCTTGCTGGAGTTGCGCCCTGGCCGACTTACGGGTTTGAGGTTTTGTATCGGTATTTAGGCTCTGGAGCTTTGGCGTTTAGGGCTTTGGGACTCTCGGCCTGAAAGTTGAGGGCTTAAGGGTTTCAGCTTGCAGCTTCAGGGTCTACAAAGGGATCTTCAACCGAAAAGCTCCATCTTCCAGTGACTGAGACGCATGGGGCCCCATCACCACCGCCTCCGCCACCATCAACAGCCATGATGACTAGCAGTAGCAATCGTAGTCATCAAAAGTTCTACGAAGAGGAAGAAGTAAAGGCACCCCGACTCACCAACAAAAGCATACAAAATTATTCAGAACGGACTGCTCAATTCAATCCCATGCACGACTGGAAACGTTAAGAAGCCATCATCGCAAGTCCGTGAGTTCTTGATGCATTTGTCCAACACAACCTGACATTGATTGTTGAGGCTTTGAGGTTTGAGGTCTGCGATGTGGGACGTGGGATGATTCACCGAAAACTCCCAAACCTTTCAATTAAGCAATGTACCTAAAATTCAGTGGGCCTTCGATTGTAAGATCTTAGAGTATATTCTCGCATCAAAGGGTGTTGGGGGCATTAAGGTTTGCAGTACCACCAGACTGGACGTCGCAAGCTGGAGAGCCCACTTCCTGAAGAAAGCGTTCTAGAAAAGATCCCAGGGCCTCCATCCCTCCCGAAAACCTGGAACCCTAAAACCAGCAAATTGTGGGCCTTTCGCCTCTGTGCTTCTTACAGCTTGAGGCTGCCCGTGCTTGCAGCGATGCAAGTGGG
Source organism: Symbiodinium sp. clade A Y106 (assembly GCA_003297005.1). Lineage (NCBI taxonomy): Eukaryota > Dinophyceae > Suessiales > Symbiodiniaceae > Symbiodinium > Symbiodinium sp. clade A. The sequence goes on along the minus strand of BGNK01001739.1, from coordinate 122,961 downwards.
CGCCTGCATGTGTGCGCAGGTGTGGTTTCGGGGGGGAGCCGCAAACCGTGGGACACGTGGGAGATGAAATGAAGGAGTTCAAAAGCCCCAACTTAAACCGCAGACCATGACAGACTTGCAGATTTGGGATTTGGCCCGCAGGTGCAGGTTTCGAAGGGATTGCATGTGAGTCTTGATTTGGGCAGACGCAGAGCGCACGGTAAGTTTGCATCCTGGCCTGTGCTTCCTTGGAAGGCGAAGGCGGGGGAAGGCCCTGTGCTAAACTCTGTGCCTGCGGATTATAGGGGATCGGCCTCACTCTGGCGAAGTCCCAAAATCCTAGACGCCCAAGCCCAAAACCCCTTGAAGTCTGCAGCTGGAACCCGAAGCCTTGCCCAAGCCCAAGCCTTGAAGCTCCGAAGCTTTCTGCGGCGCATAAGGCCCGAGACCGCAGCTTGAATCAGCACAATACGCCATGAAGTCAATAAACAGCCATCGATGCCCCAGAACTGCTGTTGCACCTCGTAACCTCCCCGGTAAGCTTAACTCCGAATATGAAGTTTCGATTGTCGAGACCTCAACCGCAGGCACAGATGCATGCAATGGACCTGGCGCCGGCCCCTTTCTCTGAAGTTCAGGTTTCGTCAGTTCTATCCTTTCATGAGGAAGCCGTGGGCATAGCAGACCAGAAAGCTTTACAAGGGGCATCGGTGCTTGAGACTTCGGATTCGGTTGTGTCATCCCATGGCCATGACCCAGTAGGAATGCTCCGAGAGGCGCTAAGAAAATGGACTCTAAGCCACCCTTTGGAAGCAAAGGCCACCACGGACCATGGAAGCTGCGTTTTGGACCCGATGTAGCACAACCTTTTGTCCCGAGGTTAAAGACCGCGCGAAGGTGCCAAGTCTGTGGAATACCTTTGGCGACACAGGACGTTTTGGGGCTGTCGGCTCCGAGTCTATACCCGAAGCCTGAAGCAACCCTTCCCCGACGAACGACCTTCGTAGTTTAGCTGAGCCTGGATTGGCCATGGCCCGTGTCGGAGTGTCATCAAGGCTTTCCTTCCATGTTGTAGATATATACATGGATAGATAGAAGCTAGTCAAGGGGATCCCCGGCTGCCCCCCGCCCGCTTTCGGGTGCGAATTTAGAACAACGAGTTCAGCTTATGCTGAAGCGATTGTAAGAGTACAGAGCCCTCAGCCCGAAATATATTGCAGGAATCACAGCGAATCAAAGCCCTCGAAGCCAACCCGCGCCCGTTCTCTTCGACCGCAGGAATGCTTTTCTCCTCCTTCACTTCATCTGTGCTCGCCGAGGTCAGCTACGTAAGGGTGAAAATTATGACTCTGCAGCACAGACGCCTCTGTAGTAGAGCAGACATCTGGGCAACAGTGTCCACCCAACACTACAGCAGAGATGGAGGGCCAGTATCACAGAGTAACCGCTTGCCAGGAGCACAGACGCGCTGCAAACAAAGTTCCCAACAGAACGGAACACCTTTTTCACGAGCTGGTAGTCTTATGATTTTGCCCCTGGTTCTCAGAGTTGCATCTTGAGCTCTCAGTGATGGGGGCGTTCTATTGAGACTGTGCTTTAGATTTTCAGCTTCCGACTGCGGTATCTTTTGGGAAAAAGCCAAGAACGACGTAGGAAGCTGATTGCGATGTTCCTGGTTTTGTTGGGGCTCTTAATATTGGTTTGGTGCCCCCGCCCCTGCGGAATGGATAACCCGCCCCTTCTTTGCTGTGGAACCGGGCGGGTTGGCGGTCCTGCTGAGGAAACGAGAACCCCCTCTTTCAAGAGAGCTTAAAGCTCCAGGCCTTTGTAAAGCGGATACCGAGCAGAGCGCACCGCCTTTTGGCTGCGCCCGCGAGCATCGCTTTGACAAAGGAAGGAAACGGGCGCCTGTCGTGTGTTATGCAGCTGCTCCGGATCTCCAGGAGAAAAACAGAACCTGGTTGGTTTTTGTCAGCAATCCCTACGGAGAACTGCTGTGTCGCTGTTCATTCAAGGACTGTGCCCGCATGCTTGGAGAAATGTATTGGTCATGCTACGATGCTGATGTCGCACTTCCTTGCGTTAGGTGAGCTTGCAATTATGGGTGTATCGTTGAGGCATGTGACTGACGTATGGAGCGGCTAAGGGTGAAGGTTCGGCAAGAGTTCAACTGCGATGACCATGGCAGCGGCTTTCTTGTACAGGGCTCGCCATATGTCTCGCTCAGCCGGCATGAACGTGAAGCCCACACAAAGATGTGCTACCGTCCGTGGCTGTTCATCTGCGGATGTGTAGCTTAGCTGTTCACACATGCGCACTTGTATGTGCACGCGCCATATTGGAGCAGCTGGTACATACACATGAACACATGTAGGTATGTAAGTATGTAGTATGTATGGCAAGCTCTGGAATGAGAGATAAGGTACGAGTATGGAATGGTATGGTATCACAGGGTATGTGCATATGTGTACCTGAGTAAAACACATAAAATCGCTCGGTGCTCGCCAATGATCGGGTTTAAGGGGTCTACTTCAAGGGATCTACTCTTAGGGCTGGTCCCTGCGAGCATCGCACAGGCCTTTGGCCTGGGTAGCGCTTTCTATGCGGACGGTGTGCTGCCGCTTCGGCTCTCAAATGTCATTATCTTCAGGGTTTTGGGTAAAGGGTTTGGTACTCGGGAAGCATACAGTCTAAAACTTAAAGGGGCTTTCTTGTGTTGTTGCGGACTTCTGGTGTGTCGTAGCGGTTTGTTGAACTGAGGGATTTGTTGCACGACTTACCTTTCATGGAAGGTCCAGGCTGAAAAATGAAAGAGACATGGCGATGGCAGCAATCGTATGAAATCTGGTGCTGCCCTCCCTTTAGTGCAAGACTGTATGCTTTGCTGTTTAAACACGTAAGAGTGTCTGAACTCTTATGGTACCCCGGTACCCCGTTTTGTGGTTTCTTGCAGAGCTTCAGAGATCTTCTGTTGCATTCAGCTGCATACCCGCCCCGGCATCACCGAACCTGTGGCCCAGGCTCCTCGTTGCCAGCGGTGGCATGTTTATCATGAGCCGCCGCTGAGCCGTGGGGTGTCATAGCTGTTTATCTGTTTTAACATGAGGCTTTTGGCGGAGTAGATGCGGTTGAAGGGTTTTTTTGTACAAGTACAGCTCCTGTGGGGGCGCAGGGTGCTTTAGGGGTGTATGAGAAACGGGAACCAGTGGAGTTCAGAAGTTGAATTGCATCCTTTCCACTTGCGATTTTCATATTCACGCTCCTAATCTTCCCCGGCACAGCAGAAATCAGATTTCAACTCCCCAGCCCAGCATGGCCCTTGCAAATTCAGCGACGCAACAATGTCTCATGTTGTTCTGATCTGCACCTCATGTGCTTGCAGAAACTCATAATGATCTTCCGTATGACGATCTGAATACACCTCCCCAACATCCTGCTGGGTTGTCAGTAATACCGATCAAAGACCTCGCTTCAATGCAGAGTTCTTCGTACAGAGGGCTCTGGCCAAGCCACAGAATTGGAGGCTGCTTGCAGTATCCACGTTTCACGTGCCCCAGGCATCGTATTGGTTCTCGCAACCTTTGGCACATGACGTGCCAGAAGAAAGAGGAAGATCTCTGAATTGACAGTCCTCCTGTCTTTACTTGATGGCGGTACCCTCTATTCAACCAACGGCTAGTTCATCTTGCCCGGTCTCCGCTAGCATTGGAGCTTGTAGGGATCGGAAGGAACTTGCTGGGGGCGGGCAGCGAGAGCCACAACAAGGGACACACGGCGAAGACGACACCACGACCCAACCCAGCCAGATTCTGTTTCAACCCCGAACTCAAGACAAAGAAGTAGGTGCGAAAACCTCAAGATCGCATACTGACAATCCCCAGTTTGTCTACCATGATGTGAGAGATCTCAAGGGAAAGCCTTGACACTTGAATCTTGAATCCATGTCGCTTACGTTTTCGGGACCCAGGCCGTAGATACGAGAGGCGACTACTACCGTACTACCCTAATTATATAGGAGTTGTGAGATAGGCTTAGATATTTGGTCCATTAAAGGTGGCGTGAGCCTTAAGAAGGAGTCTGCGAGTTTCCAGGAAGCCAGAAAAAGCCTTGGGCCTCTAACTAATAGCAGCATAGCCTGTTTGGGGTCTATCGGCCCCCAGCAGAATCAAAATGCTGGCACTAGGGCCGAGCAGAGCACATAGGGCCTTCTTGCACATAATCTTGCCCCGACAACCCCTGCACCCTAAACGCCTACACGTACCTCTGTCGGAAATCTCTCACAAACCGCGCAAAATAATGTTCTTAGCTTACGGTTTATAGGAGGCTTGAAGCCGCCCATGCAACAAAGGCCTACACCATGGCACCACAACTCCATAAAAACTAACCCGCGCTAGTTTCGTGCTGATCTACAGCTTAGGGTCCACGGATCGGGTTTTCTGTTGATAGGGGTTGGGTGTATCCACCTATTCTCCTTCATCCCTGACTGCCTTTCATGTCACCCCTCGAAACCATCCCCGAAACTCTTCAGAGCATGTCGAGATCTGCGGCGGCATGGTTGGGAGCAGGTTCCTTCCGCCGGGTGATGACTTAGTCGGTGATTTTGGTACCATGTAACGGAGGCTTCGATGTCAGAGTGCTGAAGTTCGCTTGCACGCGTGGCCTTAACTCCTTGAAACGGAAACGTCACCCGCTCACTGAACTCAACTGGCAAACAGTCCAAACAGCGTAGACTCCGCAGCAACTTAGCAATGATCTTCAGGCGTGATTAACTTGTTGGGATTTCTGACTAGTTCACTTTCCCTTTGCCGTAAGTGTTCAACATTGCTTCGCTTGCTCCGGCAAGCCTCTTTTCAGCCCCGTCTTCGATTTCCGGCATTCCAAATCTATGAAGCCCGAATCAGTACCCCTCGCTAGACCCTCTATGCAGAGTGTCGACATCGACCCTTAAAAATCCTGCAACCCCTAAGCTGCTAAGCTTACCCCCTTTCCAAGCTTCGGAAATTGAGGATTCGCAACTTCGAGCCCCAAGCCAGCATTCTGGGCTCCAGTTAATTATTCGAGTTGCCTGCTAGACAGCAAGGCTCAATGTTCAATAGCCTTAAACCCTCGAAATCCTGCAATCAAGCCTTATCACCCAGGAGAACATCCAAAACACCAGACCAAGCAACCTGAACCCTGAGCCCCGCAACATGTAGGCTGGCGCGACATGTCGCCAGCAAGGCTCGATTCCAGGAGGCTACAGGGGCCCATCACGACGTGGTGCCCTTCATATAGACAATAGGCGATCGAAGTAAGCGAACTGAAATTCAGGGTCTGCGTGGTTCAGGACTTGGCTAACTGCGGATGGCATGGTTCGTGTAGTCGTCTCGGTTCATGTGCTTGTGTACATCGGTCTGAAAGCTCATACGAACTCCACATTAAGATCCGCATGTGACTGCATCTGGGCTTTATGGACGCTGTGCAGGCAAGTACCACTCTCGCTCTGACTCTTCTGACCGCACGTACTGACAGGGTCATGAACAGTCATAGCATAGCTGCATGTAGTAACCGTCATTGACACTCGCTGAAAGTGTCCTTCAGAAAAGGAAAACGCAGCGACTTGAACTATCAGCTCTTCCAAGCCCAGAGAAATCCGGACTCCTACTTCAAGAGACTCGAAGCCAGCGGACGCTTAAGCCATCGGATGCTCCTTTGAGCACTGTGCTTCTTTAGCCCAAGCCGAGCGTGAAAGCACTCCCGAGAAGCACGTTGCAACACGAAAGTATTCCAACAGTCCGAAGCGACTTGCCATGGACCCGAAGACCTGAAGTCTTAACCGTCAACCACTCCTGCCCTGCGACACAGGGTTGGAGCCCGGTTCTCGCGGCTCTGCAGAGGCTTCAGGACCTGTAGTCTATACAGCCACACATTCCTCTCTCTTTTGTGCCTTTAGTTCGTTCCGACTGGCGCAGGATCTGGGATCGGGCCCTAAGGCGCGTCCTGTTGAGCACCGTAGACAGTCTCAAGGCAGCAGGATCCCCAGACTACGGAAGGAAACTCAAAGCCATCGAGAACGAAAACCTGTAGACCTCAATAATCTCCAATCCGATAAAACCACGAAAGCCTGTCACTGCAAAACCCTCGAGTCCTGGGACCACGAGCGAATCATCGAGATCTTCAGCTTCGGGTGTTTGGGTTGCAGGCCCCAACTAAAGCCTGAACCCAAGCCCGAAACAGTTCAAAGCCCAAAGGCCCAAAGGCCCCAAGCCAAGAGCTTCGTGCATCCTAAACTGGGTCTAGCAAGGATCCGCGCTGCCCGCCTCCGCGACAAGAGGATGCGCTACAAGCACTGCTGGATAACAAGGCCTCACAAACCTCAAACGCTTTGGTTGACGAAAGCAGGCACACCTGATTGCATAGTTTACGAGTAGGACCCTAGTGTTGCTTCAAGGCCGAATGTCAGAACTGCCATGTCATGTTCAGGGTACAGGTCGTGGTTTGTCGCCGGGTCTTCAAGTCAAGGAGGGAACCCTGAAACCCTGAACCCCACTACCGTGCCCTTACAGTATTAATAACCTGACAGGAACCCTTGAATATTCACGGAGGGCCTCATGCCGGCAGACTCGAAACACCTGCCAGGAAGCCTTTGCCACAACCAAAGCTGCCAGGCTGCACCTGGAGGTCAAGGTGTTCACCCCTGCTTGGTGTAAATCGTAACTCATGAACCCCGGACCCCCCGAAGCCTAAGCCTAAAGCCTCGAGCCCAAGCCTTAAACACAGATGACCCACACCCTGAGCCCTACCACACCCTCAACCTTCAATCCTAATTGAAGCCTAAAACCCTCGACCCGGAACTCTCAAAACCGTAAGACCCAGGCCCATGAAGCCTAGTGAAGCCGCAGTCAAACCGTCCAAGGACTACTCGCGCGCCATCAATGCCTTCGGCAAGCGGAGGCGATGGTCCGAGGTCAGCACCGGATTTTTGGCTTGCGGGGGTTAGGGTTTGAGGTTTCTGGGGTTGACCAAACCCCTAAACCCTTGATGATTCGAATAGGGTCCGCGCGGGGGATATTATGGGAAGGTTTTAGTAAGGATCCTGATTACGTCTGAAGCTGGAATGTGACCGCAATTCTTAGGAAGCTGTCTGAATCCAGAAACTCTGTCAATCCAAGATTGGTTCAATGGCATTCATCGACTTTCGCAGGGCTAAAGCCTAAACCGTGGCAGAAGGCCCTGGATGGCTTGTTTGTAGATGCTTGTGCAATGATGTCGTTTGACATGCAGACTCGAGAGCATCAAAATGCTGCTACGAATACACATCCGATCCCTCCAGTCCACCCCCGCACAGAGAACGCATAACCCAAAGCCGAAAGCCAAAACGCTCCCCTCTCTTGACTTTGGAGGCAGTGCATCTGCTTGCGACCATGCATGAGCCGCTGATCTCGAAAGGTTTAGAGCTTGTGGAACCGTTCCTCTAGCTACCCTTGATGTACCCTGGAAGGAACCCTCATAGTACCCGAAACAGTAACCTAAATATAGAACTGAGCAATGCCACCAAGAGCTCGGCTGGTGGTTGTGGTTGCGGCTTTTGCGAGGGTTGACCCTAGGTCAAAGACGCCATTCGTGCCTGCCTTTTCGATCTCGGGATGCTGGGTGCACGGCTTGCTGGTGATGCAGGAAACTGTTGTTCACAATAGTTCAACTGTCGTCGGGGTGTTCCTGCTCCCAGCTTCGATCACATTTCGTGGTATGGCACGATTTTCTGATGCTCTGCGACTGTGCATTTTGGTGGTGGGACCGTCCGTAATGACCTGGGATTAGCCGAGCAGCCTGCAAGAACTAGGGTTCAGGTTGTACGATCTCGGGTTCCAGAGTTGAAGTGTAGTAGAACCAGCGCCTCACCAAGGCCTGCAGGGGCATAGCCAAATCGGGAACCCCAGCCCCAAACTGTTCGGTCACCAAAACCTACACTTGAGGCGTGTGGTGGGGCCGTGTCGGTTTTCGCACAGCGCCGCCATAAGCCCCTTGGCAGAAGAGTTTGAGTTAGTCAAGTTGCAGAACACTGTTGCTACGATGAGAAATGCGGCCATTGCCACCACGTGCCTGTGATGTCTGTGTCCCTCCACAGATCGAGCTACTAGACTCTAGACTCAACATGGGCCCAAGTTCGCCAAAAGCCGAGCGGCCGAGCCTCCAAGCCCGGCAGCCCAGCCCACGCAGGCGCCTGCGCCAGTGCCACTGCCTGGCAGCTGCTGGGCCGATCTAGCAAAGGTACACAGAGTCCAGAATGATTGCCCTTCTGGGCGTAGCTTTGCTGCTGTTGTAATGTTCATCTTCAGAGAGTCGCTAATGGGGGCGATGTAAGGGGGGCGTAAGGTATGATGAGCTATAAAAGGTTCATTTGATGTCAATTGTGATCGAAGCATTGTGCCTTTTCAGAGTGCTTGTCGACTGCGGAGTCACAGTTTAATTTGGGCGATGAGGTCTTCACTTGCGCTTGGAACCCTTTCCGATAGATGTTGCGAAGATGATGCGAGCGAGCGCACATCGTTGCAGCGAACATTGCGCAGGAGTTGCAGACGCACGCAATTGTGCACAATCGTGGTGATCCGCGGCACGCAAACTGCCACAATTGCCCGCAATTGCCGTCGTTTGTGTTCATTCTGCATTTGTGCATGTTTGCTCGCCGTGCCACTCACAAGTGCGCATTGTAATTTCAGGAAACATGACAAAAGCTGCGAGCAGCAGCTGCAGACCTGGAGTTAGAATAGCCTTCATGCTCATGGGTTCAGCAGCAGCTCTTGCGAAGCAAGCGCCCTGAAGCCCCCATGTGAGGGGCCCCATTTGCGACACTCCAAATTCTTCGTTGTGGCAGAGTGACAGAAGAGGAGCCGGGGTTCAGGGTATCTTCTCGGGTCCTCCCTTGCTGTACTTGCGAAGAAGACGATGACTTCGACGAGTGCCGCCATTCTCTTCTCCTGCTGCAGCGGGCGCGGCGACCACCACCGCCACCGCCACCCCACAACGTCGGCCAGTAATCATTGTTGTGCCACTATGCCCAAAAAAACTCTATGCCCCATTTTGGTGCAAAGACGGATGTTGAATTTTTCCAAAACTATGAATCGGAGTTATGCTTTGTGAAAATACCCCACCATACAGGTACTTTGGGACCAATGGGATGATATCATCGTCCCTCCCGTTGTCCCAAGCCGGAAATCTCGTCGCCTCAGAGTCCGAGGCACGCGCTATCTGCCTTGACTGGCCCCGAGGCCCAAGGCCGCTCCGTTTGTGCTGGATTTAGAATCCAGGGGTCTAGGTCTCTAGGTGCTGATATTATCCCCAACAGTGCCTGAAGTATATTACAATCATTCGCCAATTCCTATTCCAATTATTCAGGCGTACTAAGGGCACGGCTTTTGAGGCTCAGGTGGGGGCTGTGACTCTAGGAATTCAGGAGGTGGGGAGCTGAATGCATTTGTTGGATCCAGTATACCGAAACGCGAACCACCAAGCATGAACCCAAGCACTCAAGTTAAAGATCCGATTTGTAAAGCCTGAGGGCTTCTGCAGACACTTCTAGCCGAACGTGTGCTTGTGATTCGCAGTTCAGCTGTGAGGGCTCTTCAATTGGGATTTGGGGCTTGTGGCGGTTCTAGCTCGAGCACGCTTCATCGTTGAAGTTTGCAACCTCAAAGCCAATCTACATGTAGCAGATGTTCCTACAGCTGGTGAAGCTCAGGTATAAAGACAACAGTCGTCCTCCAACTGCAAGCAGTCGTGTTGAACAGCATCTGCAGTTCTGCACGACCCTGTTTGCCCCTGCCTTCAATCCATGAGTGCTCAACCCTAGGCCCGAGACCCAAACCCCTAAACCCTAAACCCCGAGATCCTGAGCCCGAACCCGTCAACCCCCAAAACCCCATAAAAAGCCTTAGCCCCCCATCCCAACACCCGTACACAGACCTCGACCTGGATCTTATCGTCGTCAGCGCAGCACTGTCGGCTTGTGAGAAAGCCAGCCGTTGGCACCAGGCGCGTGGGGCAGCGCTCTTTTTGTAGTCGGACGCGATATTGGCTTACATGTTGGCCCGGCTGCATAGAACAAATACGTATTCTAAGCTTCTCCTCAGGCTCCATCGCAGAACTTGCACCAACCTGCGTACTCTGGTCCCGAAGATAGTAGCTACCAAACAGCAACCCGGAGCCAATGGAAGCATGAAGTATAGGGTTCCTGCCAAAATTGCAGCACGCAAGACTATGCCACCAAACCCTGCTAAAATCATTAAGCCCGAAACTACAACGTCTGAGTCACAGAACTGGTAGCCACAAGACTCCAAAAAAGCCTTCTTTATGCCGAGGCAATGCGGCTCCTCCTGGAGGCAGAGCGGCTTCTCGGATCACCTTGGAGTTCAGGGCTCGAGGAATTATTCAGGTCCGTTTTGTTTTTCTGGAGGGTGGAAGTCCGTTGTGTTGTTGCAGGCTTTCGGGCGATTTAGGCGGAGGCAGTTGGGGCGTTAACCCCGACCCCAAGCCTTTAGCCTGTTGGGCTTGTAGCTGGAGGTTCGAAGTGCAATCAGACCCGTGAGCCTGCGAGAGAGGGCTTATGGCCACACATGGGGCTTGGACACTCTCGTCTTACCCTGCAAACCTAAACCCTGCATCCTGCAGTCTGAACCAGAGCTTGGGAAGCTGTTTGTTACGACGGAGGCCGCCGCGAAAATGCATCACCTGAGGCGGGAGATACAGCCAGATGTGGTGGCATTGAATGCTGCACCATTGATGCAACAGGGGGTTTAGGGATCTGCGAAGTATTGATTTCCACGGGCACACAGAATTGAGAGCTCGACGACTTGAGCGTGTGTGGTTCCTGGATCCTGCAACCTCAAACCCGAGCACCACTGCTACTGGAGTTGTCGAAGTTGCTGTTGTCAGATCTGAACCTTGCTATTGTCTCAAGACTTCTTTGCCACAGTAGCGCTTCTCTTGCACGTGTCAGGATTTCTCAGTGCCTTGAGCTTAGGAACAGTAACAGTATGGTCGCAGCGTAGAGGAGTTGCTTTGGGTTCGCAGCTCATCGGCTATACGATGCACAGCTTCAACCCACCCTATTGTGTGGTTTATGTCTGTGTTCTGTGAGAAATTAGGGCTTTTGGGCTAGGGGGCCTGGATTTCAGGAATTTATAGTACCCCGTCAACGCTGAACTATCCATCCAGAAATGGACCCTGAACCTCGAAGCCTCTAATATAAGGGCCATAAGAAGAAGAACAACAACAACATCAATAATAGAATTTCATAAGGAACGATAACAATAGATTGTAGTAATAGGAGTAACTATCGTAGTAGGAATAGTAATAAGAGTAACAATAGTAACGGTACTAATTGTGATAGTTAAAATGCGAGTAAAAATAGCAAGAGCAATCACGATACAGATGTTCATATCATGATATGAGTATGGCCTATATGCTTTGTATGAGCATCGTACAATATCCCCCCAACCCTATTCCACTTGTTGAGGCCCGGCCCCTGAATCTTTCACCTTTAAATTTATAGAATCCGTTAAAGCAATCCTTTAAGGAACTCTAGTCTTGTTAAGACACCTAAACTGTAAGCCCGTCCCCAGGTGATCAGCAGCTGCGGCAAGGGTTTTGCCTGGGCTCGAGCTTTGGATCTGCTGCAAAGCTTGGCAGACAGGAGGAGCGAGCTTGGGGGGACTGGGGGGAGACGCACGAGTGTGTGTGTGTGTGTTCATGTTGTGTTGTTTCTGTGTGTATGTTCATGTTGTGTTGTTTCTGTGTGCACATGCATGTATGCATAAGGAAGTGTGCAGATGGATGCACAGCCTGAAAGTCCCCAAACCTAAGGCCCTCACCACAAAGCCCCTGATGAGACAGGCTTCAGCCGACTCGCATCAGCTACTCCTCGGCGCTAACGGCCTGCGAGCGATCGGGACGATGGAGGTCAAGCTCAGGGTTTAGCTTTGGGTGAGGTTCGGGCCTTGGGGCTGAATCTGCTTCGGCCACTTCCACTTTGGCTGATCCGGAGTCTGGCGGAGATTCTCGCCACATACGACCTGTTCAACACGCAGATCCGCCAGTGTCTTAGGAATTTGGGGTTGAATGCTTGAGGGTTTGTTTTGGAGCTGTGGGCCCCACTCAACCCCCAAATGCAACATCACCCATCCACTGCTCTCAGCAGAAGGTCCGGGCCGAGATCCGGGGCACAGCCTACACCGTGAAAGCCCGGTCTGCTGCTCCGGAGAACAGACGCACTGGCAGTTGAGCAGCAAGACTTACCACATCCAAAGATGCCACAGTGTATGGTGATCGAGCCTGTGTCGCCCCTGGCAACAAGATTCGCCCAAACGTCTCAGGTCTAAGTCTCTAACCATCGAAACTCACAACTGCGAAGCCCGGAAACTCTAATCCTAGTGGAGGCAGGCCATGGGCCTTCTGCGCGGCATGAAAAGCGCAGGCTAGCTACGGAAGGGGACTTCTGGCTCGGAGGGGCACTTCGGGGCATTTCTCGCCATTCTGGCTCTGTGTTCATGAATATAGGTCTCGAAATGCAGGGAAATCACTACGGGTACATTGGGTTCAATGAGGCCAAGAGTTTATAAATTATGAAGCGCAAGTTCAAGTGTTCAGCGGCTCGTGGGTTTCCGCATGGTTGCGGGGTTCGCTGGCATTGTGCGGTGTGCAAAAAATCGGCAACCGTTCTTCGCGTACCGAGACTGCAGGACTGGGTGATGATTCCGACTTGAATCTTCCGGTTTACTTGTCTTGATATTCCCAAGGCAAATCGTCTGGCATCCCACGAAGCTGATGCGAAGCAGACAGGTCATCAGCTCAAGTTCTACATTTGATGTGGCAGTGGAGTACATAGATCTATCCTGGAGAAGGACGCCACAAGATCTTGCTGACCTTTACGCAACTAGATCCTACAGCCCCAAGGCGCTATTCTAGTAGAAGCCATGCAGAAGTCCGAAGACCTGGAGCTGAGGATTGTAGGATTAGGGAGGGTTTGATTGTTACATTTTCGGGACTACCTAAGCCCAGAAATCCCGAAATTGAGCCCTGCTCTCCTGGCCCAGCACGCGCAAGACATCCGAAGCTGCAGGTGTGACGCCGGATGCCATTGCAATGGGCGCAAGCATCAGTGCAATGGAGAAAGGTCGCAACCTCGGGTTTTCATGCAAGTATTCCTCGGAAGTTGCTGTGCCTTAATCACATACTTTTTACCTTCAATGTTCACGCGTCTTCACATGGCGCCGCCAACCGTCTCCTTTGCATGTATGGCCCCCAGACTTCAGGGATCCCCTTTGAAGCTTTTGAAACCGAAATGGCCGTATAAGGCGCTAGGGCGCATTGTGACTCCTTGATCCAAACTGCTTAGGCTCATTGGTTCGCAGTTCCACTCACGAGTTTAAGGAGCTTCTGATAGAGCTACCTGGCATCACCAGGCGAGAAGCCCTGACTCTGGGAGGTTGAAATTCCCCGTTGATTCGTCCCACCCCAAAGGTCAGCAGCTGGGGGTGTAAGGCTGAGGGACGGTGGCAAAATAATTAAGATGTTTCGGTAGAGATTGAGGTTGATGAGGGGCTTGGTAAGGCGAAACACAAAACTGCCCTAAACCATAAGCTTTAACAATACGTACGATTACTTTCCTGAAACCATTCCCTTCAGGAAAGAGCCCCTTTGCTTTCTTATTTGTTCGTACTGTAGTCTTGCTAGCTGCTTTCTGGCAATGGCCCTTCCCATTGTCCCACTGGGTAACACAAACTGAGTGGTGCTGTCACGGTATTTAGGTAGCCGTTGAGCTTCCACAGCAACATATGAATCCCTTGGCCATGATCCCGGTCTGATCCTGGAGCTGTGACACAGAACATGTCTATGAGCTTTCAAGGTCGGCAGTGGGCAGCTGCACTGTGGCTCTTGTCCGAGGAGGCCAGGTAAAAAATTGTGCAACCTGGCGCCCTGGGTTCAGGCTGCTGCATTGAGGGCGCGGTTTCTGTTCATTACATTTTATTGCTCCATTCGTGTGCATGGGAAAAGGCTTCTGTTTGCACAGGGCTTGACGGTTTTACAGGGCTGTGGATGAACAGACCCATTGTGTTTCTCGTGCAGGTTTTTGACCTGGGGCTCATGGTCAGTGGGTCTGGAGTTCACAGAGTGAAGCTGTAATGCTGGTTGCAGGTTGGGTCCTGTGCCCAACAATTCAGAAGCCTGTACGACCCAGTTTACAGCAGTCGTACTGATTATACGGCGCTGCAATGTTGCTAGGTGTAGAGAACACATGAAGCCGACCCTGCAAATTGTGAGTCGCTTGACACTGAGAGCCTCGGTTTCTCAAACATCCTGTGTCTTGAAACTCGAAAGCGTGCATCTTCATCCGAAGCTTCGTCCAGCTAAGTGTCAGGAGCGCTCCTCCCGATGCTTCGACACAGTTGCGTTCAATGCCGGCATCGCTGCTTGTGCCAAGAGCCGGGAGTGGATCAAGGCCGCCCCAGAAGTAGCGAGGTGTGCTAACGTGTTCGCGAGCGCCGGAAGCAGAAAAGCCTGGCAGTTTCAGTAGTTCCTTAGGCATTGCAGATGGAAGGTGACACAAGAAGTTGGCATTCGTCTCACATGACTTAACCCGCCCGAAGTGCAGAGACCGAGTTTCCAAAGCGCTTTTCGGGCAGTGTTTGCTTACAAAAGCAAGAAAAACTAAACATCCCGGGTTCGATGTCAGTGTGCCGGTTTGGCATCTACACTCTCATCTGCAAAGCTCTGAACCGCTCAGACCAAAAGCAACTGCGAAGGTTCCGGCAGTCGGGGTGAGATAAAGCAACTGCAATCTTGCTAATCTGTGAAGGCCCTTGACCTGTTGCAGACGCTCACCTCGCCGATGGCCCCCGTCCGCCCGGACAGCAGATTTATGGGTTGAATTCTGGTAGTTCTTAGGTACAGTATCGTCTGTTCGTTCGTTCAGCTTTGTGTTCTTGCATATCCCAGAACATGACAAGTAATTTGTTATGTACTGGAAAGCTATGCATTACATAAACTCTCGACACTTAAATGCTCAAGCAACAGTTTCTCTAGTGTGGGGCTTGCGGCAATGGGGCCGAGAGTGATGGGCTTACGGCGCTGTAGAACTCCAGTTGGAGGTCAGCGCTTCATATTGTCAAGTTGTCAAGTTGGGTTTCGGAGCAACAGTTTAGAAACTTGAGTTGAGGATTTGCCGCTGTGGTTGAGTCCTTATTGCTTGCTTCTTCTTTCATAGGGATCGCTTGTGATCTGTATCAGGCATGCTAGATAGGTCAAATTGGCCTCGAACTCAAATCAATGAAATTCGGAATGCGAAACCCGCTAGCCCGTAGTCTTCACGGCCTAAGCTCTTCGAGCCCTGCTTGGTAAACGCCCCGAAGTTCGGAATTCCAGGACGCGGCCTCCTTTGATGCTGGGATGGATGCCTGTGCAGACGGGCACTGGTTGCAAGTGGCCTTCTCTCTCTTGGTTTAGGCTTTAGAGCTTGTAGGGCTTTGGCTTCAGTTGGACGGCATGCAGGATTCGGCGTTTGAGTAGGAGTTTGTTTTGCAAGCCCTGCACCTCCAGCACCAGGCCACAAACCTCGCACCCCAGGGTCGAGGAAAGTTCTCTCAGGATTGGGCAAAAAGCTCAGCACTTGTTTCGGCTTCTTGTTGGAAACCTGCATGAAATCCGCGCCCTGGTTGCCACATCTCCCCTCCTTTTTGATCCAGAAGAGCTGGTCAAGCTTACTTGTACCTCATACCCAAATGAGAACCCCAACACCGCGAGCATAATCCAAAGTGGTCACTCTTATGAGTCATCCATCAAGCCACAAGAGAAGTTCAAAAGTCTCTGGAAAAGTGGTTTTCTTCGTCCCCCTCATCAACCCTACACACCCCAAACCATCATCAAAAGATGACTTCCTTGCTGGAGAGGCGCTTGGGCTGCTTAGAGAGATGGCAAAGCTCCGCGGCTGTTAGCCGAGATGTTCTTGGTGTAGTATTTCTGTTCAGTAGACACGCCTCTTGCAAAGCTCCTTTTGGTTCCCGAGTTCCAGCACGTTCTGCACCAATCAAAGGCAAGATGCCAACACGAACGGGCCAGCATGTGAATCCCAAAATCACAGGCCTCAAACTCCAGCGGGTTCCCGTGCAGCGACGAACCTGGGGCTCTTCGATGCTGTTGCTCTCTTTACATGGCACTTGCTTGAAGCATAGGCCCAGGCTGAAGACACCAAGCAGGACAGGACAACAGGACCGCAATCTTTCTAAAACTTCATAGACCACTCAAGAGGACCCTACACAGGACGTCCAACCTTCTTGAGCCTAGGCTTCACTTGCCTCGCACAGCCCGGAGCTACCTGGTCTGGAAATGTTGGTTATCCTGGCCTTCGGCTTGGCTTGGGGATTCAGCCTGGCGTGAGGGGTGGATTCGAGGAGAAGGGGCTGCATCGACCAAAAAAATGTGTAGACATGCTGAGGGCTTTAAGGGCTATCCCTTTGCACTTGCAGACATCTCCTACAATGGAGTATGATTCAGTGCGATAGACTACAATGCAGTTTGACGCAGTACATTGGAGCTGTGTTCTTCTTCCGCATGCCGAAAAGCCTACCTGGGAGGCTACATGGCCGCCCTCAGCGCTTGCACTGCCTCGAGCCACTGGCCACGTTCGCTGGTCCTTTGGGCGGAGCTTCAAGACGAAGGCCGGCCGTTTCGGGTTTTTGATTCGGGGAGAAGGGTACTAGAAGGATTCTAGAAGGCTCCTGGAATGCTGGCGTAGATTGGCTGTCTTGTTTTGCCGTGATTCAAGTCCAGGCTATCTGTAAACTCAGACATGTCACCACGAATGAAGAGCCATTGAAGGTCGCATACCCATCGACGGGAGCTTGCGGAGCGCAGCAATCGAGGCGGGCGTGAGCCCTCCAGAAGGGGTTTTCGGTGAGGGCATAGTAGTTCGATAGTTGGTCTGGTCACTAGCAATCGCCTTAGCTGGCCCAATCAGGCCGATCATGCCCTCCGTCCCGTCAAACATCATTTATGGTCTAGGCCCGAGGTTACGCTGGTCTATGGGCTTTAATGGGGACTGATTGATGAACAGTCATAGTCCTCTAAGGTCCTTATACAAATATAGTACAGTATAGTATAATAGTATACCCTACAACACTGTTCTATTTTTGCACGCCTCTATCATCAGGGACCCCATGGCTGATGTGTAGATGTTTGTTGTTGACTTGGTGTTTTGCAGTGCCTGAGCTGACTAAATGCGCCTCCGGACGGGGGTGAACAAGTGGCGGAAGCTCGATGCAAAGAGCTTGTTCAGGGCTTAGGGACACTCCTTAACCCCCCGAGAATCCTAAGCCCTATTGATACTAGGAGCATTCGGAGGCCTGTTCTCCTGCTGGGCTGTGGCAGGAGGCACTGCTTCATTTTCTGCGCCTCGGCCAAATCCCAGAAGCCTCTGCAACATGGTGTGTCTGGGGGGGTATCAGTATTGGAGGGCTTTGCGGCGCTCTGTGAGAGTTGTAGGGGTTTCCCCAAACTCGGCAGACAACACCCCAAACGAATCCCAGACCCCACATCCTAGTTCCCAAGCCGACACGAAGCACTCGACATACAAAGAAACGAACAAAGGAAAAAGCAATGATAGCTAGTAAAAGGATGTAAACGGGGTCTCCTGCTTTGCAAACACCACCGACACCACCCCCCCCCTAAACTTCTGAAATTCCGAGTCCGGATGTCGACTGTAGCGTTCAACTTCTCGGTTTCGCCCGCTTAGGGTTCGACGTCTCGCATTGCGCGCGTTGCAAGGAGTAGGTATTTGGCCTCAACAGACATTTCGGATAGGTTGCGAAGTCTGGCATTGGGAGGGATTGAGAGGTTGAAGTTAGGGACAGGCAGGAGCCAATTTCGTACATCGGAAGCTGCAGGTTTACGGATTCAGGTCCCTGAACTTTCCTGACATTCCCAAAGCCAGTGCCCCTTGGCTCGTCACCTTAAGCTCCCGAGAATAGCTCACTTCATCAATATGCCCTTCCATGGCGACCGAGAGTTAAAACAACCGCAAGGTTTAGGAAGCGGCGAGAGTGGAAAAAACACCCTGCATGGGTCGGGGAGACAGTACTTAACCAAACAACCTCATCACATGCGCCAACCCTCTACAGCAGCATGAACCCCACAGTCCGCAAGATTTGACGGAACCCGCGGACCACAAGGAGCGGGCCGGTTGCCGCCTCGGACGACGCCCTGCGCCAAGGTGTGATCAAGGCACCGACGACACGGAATAGGATTTTGAGGCATGGTATAGCACAACCATATTCAGGAACAGTCCTTCTGAAGCAATAATGTTTATTGCGAATCTTTCAGGCCCCTATGTTGAGGGCTTTCGGGGTGAAGCGGGAGGGTTGATCGATGCAGGGTCAAATGCCCGGCCCGAAGCCCCAAACACACACACACACACATGAAAGTCTTAACCATGTACCATTGAGCCTACACCCAGACCTGACTGCACCCAGACCGGACTGCATACAAGCTACTAGTGTACTCTTCCCAGAATCTTCCAAACCAATGAACCCTTTGTTGGTTGAGTGTATGCACGCCTCCGGTCGAAGATTCATGAAGTCCTGCTGCCTGCTACGACGGGTCTAGCACAAGCTTCATGAGATAAGGGTTCATGGCTGAAGGGTGAAATTTCTAAGGTCTCTGAAGCAAAATGCACAATGAATCCTGTCTGCCCCACGAGCATACAGCGGCCTGGCACGGTGTCCTACATTTTTTGAGTTCGGGGTTTACGCTTTGTGGAATAAGCCATACCTGCAATGGACCCGTAAGCAAGGTAACCCTGGTTTTGAGAAGTCCCCATTTTGTCCAGGTGCTGGCACAGGCAGCGCAGACTTCCCAAGCAGTAGCACTGTACAGACTGCTGGAGGCGCCCTCGCTTTGTGTCTTTGTGGGTGAAGGTTTGGGGATCTAACGGGTTTGGGCGGTCGGTGCGTTTTGAGCAAAGAGTGATGACGTTTACTTCGTGTAGCACGATAAGAGTAAAACGACCAAAAATCGGGTGACAGCAATAATAAGGGTTAAGCAGATGGGTGTTGTTCAACGCTCCTCCACTTGGGGCAAACATCCATCGAAGAGCCTCATGCTGAACTTGCATGAAACTACTCCGGAGTACCTGCACAGGAGCTTCTTGGATGCAGGGCTTGGGGGTTTGCAAGCGAAATTTATAGGGCCGAGTGAGCACTCTGAGCTCCCTGCAATGACACCCAATCCCCCAAAGAAGCCGGATCTGTATGCCGTATGCCATCCGGCGCTGACCCTCGACAACACCTCCTGGGGCTTCAAGCCAAAAAGGGTCTCATGATGTTACAATGAGAATAGTAATCATAATCATAATCATCGCAATATCAATAAGAATAGTAATCTTAATGGTTCGAAATAGAATCACCTGTCATTTCGGTAATGATAATAGTAGTACTCGTAGTAATTTTAGTCTTAGACATCGTTGACAGCTGAAGCTGTCCAGTTAGTTGCCTACCAAAGCCCACGCAAGGACGCCTCCGGACGTTTGCGCTGCGAGCGAGAGACAGCGAGTGAGAGAGAGAGAGAGGGAGAGGGGGAGGGAGAGGGAGAGAGTCGTCATGTTAGTTCGGGCTCCAATTTTTCAAGTGAAGTCTAAGCTTGCCTCCCACTGGCCTTGAAACACCGAGCCCTCACAATGGTTGTGGCAGGAGGAGAAGCTTTATCAGCCCTGGAAGACAGAGCCGCAGGTCTGCAGGAACTTTAGGGTTCAGGGTTTAGGAGCTTCGGGCTTAAGGGTTTAGGCTGTAGGCGGCTGAGGTCGTGGCCTTGGATTTCGGGGAGTCGGCTTCCCTGCCTCGCACACCCAACACCTTCTAGTTTACACTAAGCGGTAACCTGAAGTAGAGTGTCGGATCTCTTGCCATGAACCCTGAGTTTGCAACCACAAGCTCCCACACGCCCAAACGACGTCCATGTGAAACCCGAAAAGCCCCTTCAGATCTCCCGAACAAGAGAGCCTTCTACAGATTCTACAGGTAGCATGGAGTTTAGAATGACCAACTACTGATGGTTGAGTAGGAAGATAATGATGGCATTCTGTCGCTGCCGCTGCTGAAGAAGAAGGAGAAGAGGCTCAAGCCGAGGATCAATCTGGGCTCATTAGGATGCGATAGTACGAATATGTACGAATGCCGATGTAAACGATGGTGATGAGAATGACAACTCTGGTGTTGACGCTGACGATCTGGCTTTTTTGTGCGTGTGGTGTTCGCGAAACAGGACATCATGATCATCCTAGTGCCGGCAGAGCGGCTGAGAACCTCAGATCGTGTGTGGTCGAATGGAACAGCAGTTCCTTGACAAATGACCCTGAGCCAGGAGCCCTAGAAGCCCTGAACTTCAACTTCCTAAGCCTTAAACTCCCAAGGAACCTTCTCGATCTTCATGGGATGACTGTCGAAGTCGCGCTTGTGGCCACGTTTTCTGCGCTGCTCACACGGTCGCTGGAGGATGCGACGAGGCGCGCAAGCAAAGCGTTCTGAATGTATATCCGAGGGTACCTCAACTCAAAGTCCCTAAGCCCACAGACTCTAGCCTTAGACCCGAGCTGAGGGCCCTTCTCTTATCAGCCTACCCCGCAAATCTTGGCCGAAGTTGAGGCCCCCTTTGGGGCTCATCGTCGGCCGCGGCATTCACTCGGACGAGGGTGTTGCCATCCTCAAGCCGCTGCTGCAGGAGGCTCCTGGGCGAGAGACGGGAATCTGTTAAGGGTTCTGGAAGGTCGCGAATGAGGTTGCTCCTTTAAGGCCGTCAGGATTCTGGGGTTACCGGGCTTTCCATGTTCAAGGGATTCGATTCAGGGTTCAGAATGCTCCGTTCAAGGAAGTAGGGTTGAGAGTTGAGGGTCCAAAGGTTAAGGGCGTTTGAGCGCGTGTATGATGAAGACTTCGGCCAGGTGTTGCATCTTCTGAATCAGTTCTAGTTCAGAATCACAGGGCAATCATAGCATCCTGCGTGGTTGCAGTAATTTTAATCTTGCCGGCTGGGTTGCAACCTTCAGCTTTTGGCTTGTTCCTTTATTGAAATCCCGACCTAACCTCCTATCGGGGTCCCACGTCCGACACCTCCTTGAATCCTGAATTAAATAGTCCGAGGTGTCCGAGTTCTGCAACATTCGTATCGCATCCCCCGAATCACGCCTCGTCCAGAGCCTGTTTGCTTCCCACCGAACTTCTGAGCCTAATTCGCGCGAAACTCGTCTCACGCATACATCGCCGAAGAGTTCCATCGGGATGGGCAGTGAAGGTAAAGATCCTACTCCTTGGGCTTCAATTAGAACCGACATGAGCATGCTTCAAGGAGTCCAACACATGGTAGCAATGCCATCACCATCTGCGCACTGGATAGATACGTAGACGGCAAGAGCAATATCACGAAGGGCCCACCACAGCAACGCCAGGCAAAAGCACTCAAATAAGCAAACAAGCAACAAGCATCAGCAAAGCAAGCACAGACAAGAAGCACCATCGTCGTCATCACCAGCAGCCGCAGAAGTGCCCGCGGGAAACAAGCAGTGACAGAGTCTTCAGCACACCGAACCCATCAACAATTAACACTTTCATGGTAGGTTAAGCATGAGTCTGGGCGAAACTAGGTTCTGGGTTGAACACAACAACGATGTCTGCAAGCACTTTTCGGTTCCACGATTTTTTCCACGGGTCATCAGCCTCTACCCGTGTAATTAGTCTTACTTGCAGCATAAACGAGTACGCTTCCTGATCCCCGGCCTGAAGTCCTGAAGGTGCTCTCGGAGCTTGGGGTTCCTTGGAAGGAGGTGACAGATGGCAGGCGCGCACGCGCGGGGTCTTGCACCGGCAGCACAGTCAATCTGCTGGTGATTGTGGGTGCTTGTGGTGGCGGCGGTGGCGGTGCCCGCGACGACGACGATGATGATGTTGATGTTAACGACGATGATGAAGAGAAAAGATGATGATGACTTGGAAGGGGATGGCTTTCGGGTCCATGATGCCGGTGATGTTGACGATGGGCAGTCTTTTGCCTTACGTCTCCGTCATCTTGGTGTTCTCACTGCCGTAGCACGGGCTCATGCCGGACACCCTGCCCTGATACTGCTTGTGGCTTGACCCTGGTGCGCCGGCGCCCACTGCCTCTGAGCCATATGTCCCACCCCTCCTCACCCCACGCATGTTTGGGCAATGTAGGTGTGGACAGGAAACCGGAGCTTGCCTAGCAGGAATGATTTCAATAACAAGATCTCTTAGGTGCTAGACATCACAACCCATGCGAAGAAGAGCAACAGCAACAACTTGAATAGCTGGAACGACATTGGATATTACAAGCACAGCACTGATGACATGTGGCAGTACAAGTACGTTTCTGTTTGGGTGTGTACACTTCCAGAGAACGCTTGTCGTAGGCATCATTCCTGCTACTTCCCATAATTCTTTGCGATGCCATGCTCCTGCCGCCAGGATCTACATTTCCGGCTCGGAAGCGCTGTTGCCAGCCGGCTCGCAGCCAAAACGGACACCGCTGCCACGAATAGGATGAAGGCACGTACTCGTCCTGATCCTAGCAAGATTTGCTGCAATCCTGGTCCTGAGACTGACTCGTAACTTGTCAACAACTCTCATTGGATGTGATGAGGCCCTGCGTTTCTCCTCTTTCTCCGCATTGGCATGAATGCGAAGCCTCCTCGCTTTACAACTCTATTTTTCAATCTGAGGCCATTAGCCCTGAATCAACAACCCGAATCAAAACCGAAACTTGAGTTGCATAGGGTGTTCTGTTTCGCGGTCTCCGTAACCCTGAATTGTGTGCCTTGTAGGAACGGCGGAGTAGACCCCGAAACCCAATTAACACTTTGGCTCTTTTGAGCCCACGCGGATAGAGACTGCCCTAACCCACACTAAACCGCCCCCTTAAGATCCAAGATCCCATAAGCCTGGACGCGGAAGCTTCAACTCCGAGCCGAAGCCCCAAGCCTCACACTCTGAGCCGTGATCTTTGCCACAAGAGTCACTAGTAAGAGGAGCAGAGGTCAGACTTCGGATTTGGTGCTAAACCTAGCTTCAAGATCGGGGGATCTTCTGCACCACCGTTCTTGTCTTGAGGCCAGGGTTTCCAGATTCCCTGGAAATCCAACAACCGCTAAAACAGTGGCATGCCCTTGCATAACTGTAGTATAGTACGCCATTACATGGCTGACTGGGCTCCCTCCTCATGCCGCAGTTTCAGCTCCAGTGGTGCCATGAACAACAGGTGCAGGCAAGAAGCCAGGAACCAAGCGAAACCTCTGGAATTCCGCAGCTCCATTCAAACAGGCACTTACGTTTGCTAGTTTTACGTTGCAGGGCTGGCTTGTCGCTTCTTATGAAGCATGAGCTAAGCCCGAAACCCAAGCCCATTATGCTTCACAACCCCATAACTTTCCCAACAATCCTGAAATCGAAGTAGCTGCAAAGATGTGGAGTGTCCTGGCCTGAGCCGCGGCAGCCAGCACCGGCATACCCCTTCCGTGCCAGCAGCATGGTCTTACTGCCGGGAACTCATTCTGCTGATACGGGCCTTCTTTCAGGGATTCAAGGGCTTATGGGCTCAGGGTATCGGAATCACAGTTTGGGTTAGGGGTGGTGTCCGGGCTCAGGGTTGCAATGTAGATGTCAAGGTTTACCGGGGGGCTCCGAACGGGTGTGATAGATTTCGAATGCTTTGGATTTGGAACTCCGGGGAGTGAGGCGAGTTGAGGACGCTCGGTTTTCCTAAGCCACACCGGACAGACCTGAACTCTGCATTTACCAACTCAATGCATGCGCTTCTGCAGGTACGTGGCCACCTTTGTCGTCGGCTTTGCTGCCATTGCGCTGTGGGCAGGGGGCCTTAACATGAAGTCGCCAGGAGTTTGATTCTTACGAAACCCGAAGCCCAAACTTGAGGGATGTGAGCTTCAGCTACTTCGGCCTTGAAAGACTTGGGGCTGACCTTCGGGGTTTACATGCTTTTCGGCAAAAGATTTGTTGAATTGCAAGGGTTTTGCGGGCCTATGGCCCGAAGGCCTCAGAATCCCCAGTGCGACAAAAAACGCCGATCTGCATAAGTTGTTCGTGTCATTATTTGTATATCATTCTGCTACGAGTTCAAGCAATGTGCGAAACCCGTCGTGAAGCCGGTCTCTTTGACACCCACAAGGAACTACGAGCTTGAGCCTAGCCTTGGAAACGTGTAAATGCGAAGTAATTGACAAGTAACCCACACAGTGGAAAAAAGCTGCATGGCTGCAATGTCCCTTGCAGGGGGCTGGGTGTAGTTTGGGCCTGAGCGTTGAGGAATTGCGTCTTCGGAATTGTCTGGGAGTTTCTAGTCATGATGGTCTGGAAGGATGGTGCGTGAGTGTCTCTCGCATACACTACTCGTAGCTGTGTTCCTTTGAGATGCTATCGTCGTGATTGTGGTGATCGTGATGCAGGAATCTAGCCGATAAGGGTGAAGAAACACTTGGTGTCATTGTGACGACAGTATATCGACACTGACGATGATGACGATAACGAGGATGATAGGGCGAAGATGGACAGATTTCTGATACATGTGGTGGTACCCGATTCTGGTCGCCTCACAAGATTTAAGATCTCGGCACACAAAGCATTAGCCTGATGAGCTGCTTGCTGCCGTGATGCTTAATGCTAACCCTGAAACCCTAAAGGCCCAAAGACCCCAAACCCCAAAATCCTAAAACCTGCTATCTGCTATCATCTTTACTTCGCGGCCTCTGGGGTTTGGCTTCAGGTCATTCTGAATCCGGGCAAGGAAGAGAAGCTGAAGGGCGAGGACCCAGATGCTTAGGATTGAAGTGTTCACGCACCCAAATACCCCCCTAACGACGGAGGTTTCAGCAGAATAAGATGCTAATGATGATGGGAATTGTAACCCGAAACCCTAAATCCACAATTGGATTCTGATCCTAAACCCTGAACCCTAAACCCTAATATCCCCAAATCCAAGATTCTGATGTCTGAAGGTCGCAGTTGTACTGCTGATGGGGCGAGGGTTGCGGATCTTTCCGGGACGGTTTCGGCTCGGGGCTTGGAGCTCCACTCTGTGCTTCGATAAGGATTCGAGCACGGATACTGAAAGAACAAAAAGGGTTTTTGGGGGTCAAAATTTCGGGTGCTAGGTGACGGGCTGTTTTGCCAGGAGACTTCTTTTCGAAGCAGACGCAGTGTTTTTCAACCCGGAACTGAAAACCCTCAAGCCCTGAAGCCTCAATCCACGAAGCCGGCCCTGCGGCCTCAAAACCCTCCTGAAGCCTTAAACCCTACATCCAAAAAACACTTAAATCCTAAACGCCAAATCCTAAACCCTAAACCCTCAAAAGCCGTCATGTTAAAGAGACACTCTGGCGTCGACTGCACGGCCGATTGGCTCAAAGCGGGGTCAAGCTTTGCTGACATAGCCTTTGGTTGAACGCCAAGGCAGCGGATATACTACATATAAATCATACAATATAGTATAATATCATATAATAGAATATAGTACAATGTCATATCATCTCACATCACAGCACCTCGTATCATATAGCAGCATCTAACATCAAATATCAAACAGTATAGCATAATATCATGCAACTTTCCGTCGTTTCATAATATGTTGAAAATGTGCCGTGGCATATTGTAGTATGTGACAATTAATATTGGGCGCTTGAATCAGCGCAGGCACCTTAAACCCTACATCCTCAGAGACCCAACTTCCGAGCCTGTGAGCCTACACCCTGAGCATCCTATATAGGAACCCTTCAAGCAGCCTCAAAGGAACCCTTAATTCAAAGACCCGGCCAAACCCCGCAGGCACTGAACAACTGACCGTAAAGCAAAGCGCCGTATTCTGTCGGGCGCAGGGCTAGAAGTTCAGATTTGAATTTATGCTTGGGGGCTGCAAGGGTTCAGGGGTTAAGGTTTCAGAAGCAGAAGGTTTACGGGTTGAGACTGATGAGATGAGATGTTTGCCCTTCGTCATCAAAGTTCGGTCCTTGGCTGCAAAGGCTTTAGAGGCTATTACCGGTTGAGGATTCCGAGTCCAGCCAATCCTCTGGACTAAACACGAACTGTAGCAAATGAAAAACCTTCGCCTGTACAGGTCATGGCAGTGCGGCTGCAATATCGTGGCACATTCATCCATACGGATCCGGGAGACACGGCCAAAAGGTCTCAGAAACTTGGAAACAAAAAGGGTTGTAAAGGGAGCTCAGGTGCACTGGAAGACGGTGTACTAGCAGCATATGATGTTCATAGCAAATCACATGTGCCAACGTTTCTGCGCAAGCCACATCGCACCCATGCCAAGAAAGTTTCGGCTTGTGATTTGTGAAGCACTTCCCGGGATCCTTTCGAACCCCAAAGCCTAGCCTGACTCGGGTCACACTTTCTCCTGCGATAATGCGGTGCATCGCACGGGCGACTCAGAATAAAGGATACATCATGTTTGGTTTGCACAATCATGGGATCCCCAGGGTGAGTATGAAGGCATAACGAAAGATGTAGAGCTCCGTGCGGGCTCCTAAGCATGCATAGGATCTGTTGATCCGAGGATTTGGGAATTGGGTTTGGGCGTCAGAAATTCAGTCAATACATTAGGGCAAAGGTGATTAAAAAGCGCGCCCCTAGGCCTTGAAAATGGGCGTGTTGGGGTTGTTCCTTAGTGCCTGCCACATGTGTTCTGCAGGGGTACTCGGACTGACCGAAGCCATGACCTAGTTTTCTGGTGTGCCAGTTTTCTTGCCTGCACAGTGGTGATGCAGAAGCTGATCATGACTGTTACTCGTGGAATGCTGGAGTTTTTGAGACTTCTCAAACTGAAGCCCACGTAGAGTACTTGGACTAGTAGTTTGGGGCCCTGCAAAATGGTTTTGTTCGAGACGCCGATCCCCAACCTGTCGCTCAGGAGTTGTCCCCCTCTCAGCACGCGAATGCAACCACTGGGTCCTGCGGACGCCAGGGTTGCAGAGTACATCAAGGACCGGCGGAGAGTAACTTTAGTTTAGTGGAGCATATACAAACCCATACAGTGGGTCTACACTGATCCGTATACTAGCCCTCACAGCAAAATTTCATGTTCACCTTGGAGGCTTGATTTGTTTTGTCGGGGCCGGGGTGGAGGCAGGGTGCTTTTGGGAAGGGGCGTAGGTAGAGAGAGAGAGAGAGCCGCAGGGGTTCAGTTTGGGGGGTTGAAGTTGGGAGACAAGGGTTTAGGGTCGGCAGTGCCAGGCATATGGTCGATACAAAAGCCTCAAGCTATTTTGGCCGTTTCCATTCAGGCTTGTTTAGGTACATATCTCTCAAAACCTCAATGCCATCGGGTTTTCCTTGTCCTATGCCTTAGCATTCGATTCGGTACCCTAGCACAGGTGATTTTGTGATCCAACCTCCACCAGACTGCAGGTTTGAGCCGTAGCACCGAGCATCCAAGACTACTAAGCTATACTAGACTAAACTGGACTGTACTATACGAGGTTACCCACGTGGCTCTGCACGAAAGAAGCCCCTTAAAGCTGAAAGCCCAAATTGCGCACAAATCCCAAAGCCTTAAAGCCAGGAGCTTCCACGGCGAGTCGAAACTCTCCGTGCGCTCCACCCACCCCCACTTCGCCGGCCCCAGTAGCAGGCAGTGCTTAGGATTCCAGGTCAGGGCTGCTTGAAATTCAGTGTCAATGTTGGAAGTGGGGGGTAGGGGGTGGCTTTAAGGCACTATTTCCCATACTACATTGTAGAGCTCCCCATATACTGCCTTATCAAATACCCCCGTACCTCACCGAACTTGAAGTTTAGGGCTTCCCGGTCACTCAAAGTGGAATCGCGGCTTAGTGAAATTTTCAATACTAATGCAAATAGTCAGAGTATGAGCAATACTGGTGAATACTCCATCTACGAGACACCAGCAATCGCGATGAAGTTGCAACCGCAACCTCTGTGCCTCGAACCCTAAGTCTTTCTGGTGGCAGATATGAAGGCAAGGGTCAGCAGAGGTTGCGCTGTACAAGTTTTGCGATTGAGGTGGAAGGTGTCACAAGGATAATTTGGAGTCTCGGAAGGGTTCAATAGGGGTTGTGTGGGAGAGTTCAGAGTTGTGTAGGGGTTCTTGACTTCAGAACCTCGAGTCTAGCCCTCCTCAGCTAAATCCCGAAGCCCAGACCTCATACCCACAACACCTCGAATCGCGATTCTATGGCATCAAGATGTGAAACTGCATGTTTCCTACAAGTCGTGAAGTGCTTCTGTTTGCGCAGTTGCTGTGGAAGTTGCAGAAGGACGACCCAGGGCAACAAGTCGGGATTCTTCTAAAGTCCATTTCGCTGAGTACAGAAGCGCCATAGAAAGAGCCATGTCTCAAGTTCGGGCCTTTCACGCAAGGTCCGAGATGCGAACGTCAGAGGCTATATCGTCGCGTTGGAGACTTGAGCCGCCGGCCCATGCATGAATTCGACAGCAGGAGGGCCCATGCAACCTTGGGGTTCGTGAGGGTTTTGGCTTTCTGTTTTTTCGGTATGAGGCTTTGAGTTCAGGGTGGAGCATGCTGCGCTCTCAATCCCCAGAGCCCCCTTGACTCATGCAGCTCTGGGTTTCGATGCGTGGGGTGTAGCTTATACGAGCCTGCTAAGTCTCGAAATATGTGTGGCATGCTATGCCAAGACCTAAACCCAGACCCCCGGGAGGATCTAGAAAGTAGATCCCCTAATTTGGGGCCCTATACTACTAAGGGTACTTTATAGGAACCCTCATTAAGGGATCTACTTTTTGGATCCTCCCGGGGNAACCCAGACCCCCGGGAGGATCTAGAAAGTAGATCCCCTAATTTGGGGCCCTATACTACTAAGGGTACTTTATAGGAACCCTCATTAAGGGATCTACTTTTTGGATCCTCCCGGGGGTCTGGGAATTGATTAGGTCAGCAAGGCTCATTGCTCAATGAATTTTTTCTTCACGAGAGTGGGTTTTCACGAGCTCTGGCGCAGAGAGGTTCCTACATGGAAACGAGCCGCGTGTAGCTGTAATGAGTTACAGTTGAAGCAGGTACCTCAAAGTGATCCTTCTTCAAAAGGCTTCGGGGTCTTGTAACCTAAGCCTTCCTAGCTCCGAAACACAACTCCATAGCACTGTCGGGCCCCCGCATGTGGACTCTCCTGTTTCTTGGCAGCTTCGCTGCGTGTTTTAAGATGCACGGCGAGTCGATGCACCACCACGAGCGAACGGGCTCCCTTGCTGAACATGCTGCACGTTTCGTCAATAAGACTAGCAAAGGATGTCAGCGAAGCTACCGCATTTTAATATGTTCAAGTTATATCGTATCGAAAGTTGTCGCGATAGGAAGAGTGTCAGTGATGCAAGTCACTAGCTCTTCAGGTTGCTTGAAGGTTTAGAGCATAGGGCACAGCTCTTTCTCAATCATGGTCTTATATCAATTCTCGGACCACGAGTGAGAGAAGCTGCCTCCTCGTCGAGAAATCGTCAACCCGAAAATCCGAGGTAGGCTTTCCTACCCTAACCTTTAACACCCTAAGCCCCTGCAAGTAGCTGCAGCCCGAAACCCTGAAAGCTGCAGGAGAAGAGGGATCTCGGTCTCTCGGGAGTGTACTTGCAAAATGCATCGCAATTCACGGGTATGTTTCGGCACTAGGCTCCCACTCGCGTCCACACTGAGCTCCGCCGGATGCCTACATTAGACATGCTGGCCACACACCGGTTATTCTAACGTCGCCGAGTTTGGGATGCGGATTTGTGATTGTAGAAGCGGGAATTCGGGGTCCAAAGTCCCAGCCATGTGGAAACCCTAAAGCCCTGAAGCAATGTATAGGGCAATGCATGCTGGGCTGGGCAAGGAGCTGCTTGGGCGCGAGGAGGGCACGCCTTTTGTCCCAAGAGTTCCAGATCCCCGGGCCCAGGGTCAGGGACTTTCGGGTTCTCTAACAGCGCAAGCCGTAAATCCAGAGCCTAAAGTGCCTCCTTTAGGCGCCTCAATAATTAGAATAGGGCTTAAAAGTATGTTAGACTATAATTGTAATAAGCAACCCCCAACACCCTAGTCTAATTCCTAAGGCCCCCACATGAGAAGCCCAAGCGCATGGTAGCGTCTGAGCCGTGTCCGGCTTGGCCACGACACAAAAATCCCAGAGCTCGAATCCTCTGAGCCACATCCTGCAACGCGAGTCCCAGAACTCAGGGTGTTCGGGTTCAAGTCCTTCTTAAGGGAGTTCGCGAAAAGGGTTTATTTGAGCTCTGTTGGATTCTGTCAGAGTATTGTTGGGCTGGTGACAAAGGTGTACTTCCTTTTGGGGGGTACCTTTTCCTTAGTGCAGGACCCCGACCGTAAATAGATTACCCGAAGGACGGCTCTAGAATTTGGAGTCATACTTCAACTCAACGGAATCTAAAGGGATCTCTATACCCCGAAACTCTACTCTGGTTGGTTTTTGGCCCCCAGATTATCGTTTTTGCTCCGTTGCGGGCCCGTTTACATAGTTCTTCGGTTGCTGGCTCTGTTCTAGGACTAGGAAATGAGATGCTGCTGAGAGTCAGAACTGCCACTGGGCCCAGTGTTTACTTCTTGTTGGCTTCCTTCCTCTCCACCGCTTCAGCAGGAGCGAGTTGGGTTTAGGGGCCTTAGGGTTCAGGGTTCATTTGCTTCAAGTTGAGGCCAGGAGATTGGTGTAAGGCTGTGTGTCTTGCGTTTTCCGGGAAGGGCATTCAACGTGTTTGGGGCGGCCTGTTGGCGTATCGTGTCACAGTTCCGCTTCGGCTCCATACTGAGAGCAATGAACTCTGGCTGAACACCTTAGGACCTCGAGCTCTGCTTAAGCCTTCGCTTCGGCTTCAGACTCGGACTTTGAATGCGGTTAGTGCTGGTCATCTGTTGATTTATGGTCCTCTGGTGCTTCTCCAATCATTCCATTACCATGTGTATTCAACCGTGAAACACGTCAAGAACTCTGTGCCTGGCATGCGGTTTGCGTTGCCCTGTCTTCACCGTGGTTGCGGAGGCACCAATGAATCACAGTTTGGGGCTTGGCAACCAACATGTCCGTAACTTTTTACATCAGGCGTTCATGCTCATGGCTGCATGCGATTATTTATTTCTGCTTTGTCTACATGAAGATCCTCGTCTCTCTAAAACTCCCACATAGATTGGGTTTGTGTTGTGCCGTCTTACTGCGAAGGCCCGAAGCTTTAGCAGAAAGGCCCCGAAAGTCTGTGAGGGTTGGGGGGCGTGGAATGCGACGGTTCACCATTGCAGCATCAACTTAGGCCTGGTTCAGGCTAGTTCTGGCGCTGCCTGGTTCTCGCTCCTGCAGAGATCCAAGCGGTGGGAAGAGGAAGGCTCGTTCAACGCTACTCAGTTTCCGTCTGCACTGGTGGAGCCTCGCGATGGAAAATGCTCAGCCCTTGGCGCACTGCAGATTTTGAACGATGACCCTCAAGCTAGTGGTTCCAAATACCCCGTCTATGCCGATCGCACCTGAACGGACAATAACGGAAAATGGAGCGCCTAGTCTAGGCATAACTGAAACTTCGAAAAACTGGCGCAGCCAAGCACCATCGTCTTGCTTTGCTGAGAGATCCAAGCTCTTTCCATGAGTTTTGTGGAAGGCTTTTAGTGGACACCAGGTACCAGGCAAGGTCAGCTGCAGGGTTCGTGAGGTATCGTGCTTTATGCTTTGATTCTGTTGTATGTCCCGGCCCCTGAACTTGAGCCTGAATCGCCAAAAGACTGCGCCCTGCAGCTAAAATCCGAGCGGCAGGACAATGTTGTTGAAGACGATGACATACCTCTCAATGAGGACTCGTGGCATAGCCGTCTCTCAAGTGTGTATAGGGGGTTCGAGCACAAGGTTCAGGTTCAGGAGGACAATGTGGCTTACTGCTTAGGGAAGTTATGTAGGTTCCAGGTTGCTCTCACCACCGGGGCCCAGGTGCCCATTGTCCCAACAACAAAGTAAACGACTTGTGCAGGCCCCAAACACGAATCCTGATCCTGAACCGCAAGCCAAAGCAGCCCGAGCCTTAGCCGGAAGGGCGAAGCCTCACCCTGAGGCCCTGGCCTCGCATCGCAAGAACACGGAGATAGACACACCTTGGAAAACCCTCGGTAAGAATGGGAGGAGCCCTGGATACCGACCATGGAAGTCAAGGATTGGACCGAGGCTCACGGGGTTGTAAGGCTTTGGGAGGCTTTACGAGGGTCCTACCTGGGCTCTATACGGGTTCTACAAAGAGGTTTCCGCGGGGCTTTGGGGATTAAGGGTTCAAGGTTTCGGATTCAGGACTCTAAGATTACGCACCTAAACCCTCAAGCTTATAACCCGAGACCACCAGCTTTGAGCTTTGAAGAAGCCGCGATCCCTGGATGGCCGTCTGTGGGGACCTCTTTGCCTAGGATTCTTGGCGGGCTTGGGGTAATGTAGGGTTGAGCTCCGAAGGCTCTTAGGTCTACTGCCTTGTCAAGTTTTGCTGGAGGTCACTGGGACCCCTTCTTGTCGAGCTCAGGCTCTCTTGCAACCAGGGCCAATCCCTAAACCTCAACTGGTGAATGCTAACCATGTGCGAGGTGCCACGCCTCACAGCTCCAAACTACATGTGAAACGCAATTCACAATGCCTGAGACTGCAACTCTTCACTAACTCCTAGCTTGTAAGCACTACCACCAAACCCTGAAGCTGGCACCGTCACACCCGGAAAGATCTAAAGGAGAAGGCCAAAGCCCGACATCTCCTGAGCCTCGCGGAGCGAGGCTGCCAGCTTCGAATCATGCCCATGGAACTTCGGCCACTGCGAAAGCGTGGAGGACGTTCTCAATTGTGACCTCCGGTCGAGTTTCGGTGTTTCAAAGCGGGGTGAAGCTCCAATTCTGCCTTTAGGGACTTTTTTCCATCCCACAATCTCTCCCCTTCTGTAAATCAGAGGATTTCAGGAGCCTTCGATCACAGTTGCGCGATGCTTTGTAGCCTTGGGAGCTTCGGGCTTCGGGGTTGTTGAGCTCTGGGCCTGGGCCTGGGCTCTTCACAACCTTTAAATGTCCCTACACCGAGGTGACAGTGTTGGGGTTCTTTCGGATTTAAGCAGGAAGGCATGCAAATGGACCCAAGACGACGGTTCCCAGGCTACTAGATGCTACTTCGGCTTCCACGTCTGCTGTTATTTGCTGCTGAGTCCACTGCTGCGTCTTGTGCTTCTTCTTGGAAATGATTGCAATCGAAGATGCAAAGAGGTATTTGGAAGACCCCGGTGCCAAAAGACCTGCACGTCGGCTTCGATGCCATGCAGAAGTCGGTCGGCTCCTGAGTTGTGGATTTCAACTTGTGGGTGGAAGGAGAATAGTTTGACGTTACGGTGTCCACAATGAAACCGAAGCTGGACGCACACGAGGACGGCAGTTGTGTCAGAAAAGTTCGTTGACGAGGCTTCAAGCAAGAAGCGCTCCAGAGCATGACAGGCGTTGTGGTGATGTTGGCATGCATAGACAGTAAGTTTGGCTTACTTGATGTTGGCCTAGGTTTTTTGCCCTTTTTCGCAAAAGGTGTGCGTGTCCATGTGTTGCTAGTCTAGGCACTTCTGGGTTGCGGTCAGCAGAGTATTCACATCTATGCGCACACAATGACAGCAATGATGCTGATGATGTTTTGCATGATGGAGAAGACGTCGATGATGATGGTGGTGGTCATGATGATGATCTTGATGACAGCGATGGTGATGATGATGATGATGACGATCAGAATGGGGATGGGGACGAGGAGTGGGATAAGGATGTGTATGGTGGCGATGGTCATAATGATAAGGAGGATTTGAATAAAAGATTCTCACCACGATGATGATGATGATGATTGCTGCTGATGATGATGGTGATGGTAATGGTAGTGATGATGGCGATGGTGAATACCACATCTAT
This sequence comes from Symbiodinium sp. clade A Y106, assembly GCA_003297005.1. Lineage (NCBI taxonomy): Eukaryota > Dinophyceae > Suessiales > Symbiodiniaceae > Symbiodinium > Symbiodinium sp. clade A. The sequence continues at coordinate 89,028 of BGNK01001739.1, read as the reverse complement.
GACTAGCGATGCAGTTGCTGCCGGACAGCATCATGGTGATAAGAAAGATTGTTAATTATCCAGTATAGTTAAGACTGATTGTGCCTTTGTCATTGTTGTGATTCTCAGCTTTCGTTCCTGCAGAGATGAGCCGTGGGAAAAGGGTGGATAAGACCAGATCTCGACACAAGCCACGTGATGCTGAGGCTGCTCTTGCGCTGTGTAAAGACTGTAGGCTATGATTTTGGAAGGTTCCACTGGAGCATCAAACACCCCGCGGACCATCAAAAGCTCACTCTTTCAGACTTTTGCCATCCTCAGGGTGATGCCTACTGAGGCGGCGACCAACAACTAAGACTTACCTGCAGGCTCCAGAATCACTAATTTCACGGTAAAGCTAGAATTCCTTTCTGTTCCTTGGCCTTCAAGTCTCCTCTGCGACCTAGGTGAAGAGCGTTAGCATCGCTTATGTCAAGCTCGGGACCCTCAAAGAGGCTTCTGCGGGGGGAAAAGGGGGAGTGTGTGTTTGGGTGTATTGAGTTTTTCTTTTAAATCTTCAACCCTTAACCCTAAACCCGTCTCCACACGAGAAGAGCAAAAGGCTTCGTGCTTGGGGCTCAAGCTGAGGTGGGTTGTCCGTATCGAGGCTGCAGACGATAAATCCTTGCAACGTGGGCTCTGCAGAAGAGGCCAGAAGCAAAAAGCACAAAAAGGAAAACATTGCAAAGCAATGACAATGACAAGCAACAGAGTACAAACCTCAACCTCAAAGAGCCTTAAACCCTAAGCTGCAGATTCACTACTGCATCCTCTACACGCTACGCTCCGGCGCGGAGCTCTTCGGTGGGGCCCCCTCCGAGCAGACGGCCAGTCGCTGAGCTCCTGCGGCTTCAGGACTTCAGGGCCTTTCAGGCTTCAGGTTTAGGGTTTTGGGGGCTGAGGGTTTAGTAGTGAGGGTTCAATACGGGTTCAAGAAGAGTTCTATATGGGTTCTAGAAGGGCTCTACATAAGGGTTCTATACGGGGTTTGGAGGGTTTAGTCTAGAAGCCTCTAACTGCAAACCCTGTTCCTGAGAGTGCCTTACTATAAGCATACTATGATTGTTCCCAAAGCCCGGTTCGAATTGCTGTGGCCCGAAGAGTAAGTGTTGTTTGTTGGAAATCTGCGGGTTCAGGGATTGCTTTGACCGCGGGTTGCTAGAGCTACTGGGCGTTTTGGGTTGTTGGTCGGGTGTTTGTGGATTGAGGAGTTGATATGTTTTTGGGAGGGTTTTGTTCAGGGTCTGTGGTTTCAAGACCTGGGCTTTCGTGGCCAGAGGGTGTTAGAGTGTTAGAACTCAGGAAGGGGCTTTGAGGGTGTTGTTGTTTGGGGTCGACGAGCTTTCACCTACATCTGTATTCTTGCGGCGACAAGGCCCGGGAAGGTTCAGGCAGTTCCTTCCAAATTAGGAAACACCATGCTGAGGCCCTAAAGCTTGCACTGCCTCAATCAAGAACCCTACACTATTGAATTGTGGTATATTCCTTGTTTACGGATCTTACCGGATGCTGTCCATCAGCAGAACGTTCCCGCTTCCCACTGCAATCGTCTCGGAGGCTTTGAAGCCCACCACCTGGAACACGGCAATCCTTAATTCAAGGATCATGAAACTTGTTACCTTGGATTGTGATTGCGTAACTTTCGGTATAGTTACGTATAACCTCAATTAGGGTATTCATATCTTGACCTACTAAGTCTCCTGACCCTCCAAGTAAACCGATCCGAAAGAGCTCTCAAGCACGCCTTAACACCCCGAAGCCGGAAAGCTTCAACCGCAAACCCTGCAAGCCCTTCGGAGCCATTGACTCACTTGCAACCCTAGCTACCGCTGAATCCAATAAATAGCAGCCCTGATTCTGCAATGCTTGTAAGACCCCAAGTAGCCCCCAGAAAACCTGATAAAAAGCCTGTGAAGCAAAGACCCCCGGCCCCGGCCCCGGCTAAGGTGGGCCTCGAATTGGACCCGGGCGAGGAGACTGCCGGCTTAAGGCGGCGCAGGGGAGCGGAGGCCGGCTCTTGCTTTTCTTCTTTGGGGTCCTGATTATAAGGATCCTACTGTTTGGGGAACTATAGTAGGATCCCCTATTTTATGGGCTTTGTAGGGCTTTGTTGGGCTTTCTCTATGAGTCTTACAATCCTCTGGGATGTTGCTTCGATTCTTCAGGGCTTTAGCCTTCTAGTTCGTGTTGTGTTTATGAGCTGTGAAGCTTGTCTAGGGGTCTTCAGGTTTTGGGCCTCCGGGTCCTGAGAGCATCAGATGTTCTCGGGAACAGCGCGGCACGTATGACTTTTACCCTTGTTTTTTCATTTGCTGTCCTTGCTGCATGTGTGGCTGCGGCGATGGTGGGGATGAGAGTGCTGGTTGTCCTTGCTCGTTCTTGTGGTGGGAGGTGGCTGTCAGTGGTCTTACCATGCTTACTCTCACTGAGTTCATCGAAGGTTGCTACTTTTCAATCATGTACGCAGATGAAGGCGGATGAATCATGCCTCCTACGTTTCTTGAGACTTTCGGAGCTTGCTGACTGTTGTTACAACCAGATGACTCCAGGAAGTAGTGGTGCCCTTGTGCCCGTCCCAATGCCTCTTCGCGAGGCCTCTGCAAACAGCTGGCGGATAGTCGATGCCTCAGACGACAGGCTGTCCTAAATCTTGAACTCTTAACCCTTCCATCGGTCCCAGGCTCTTTAAGGGCTTTGCGATTAGCTGCGAAGAGACACCGAAAAGAAGCCTCTAGCCCATAAGCTCTGGAAGCTTTTGAATTCTTGCTGGCCCAGGGCCCTAGGAGCATGACTGCGAACCTCTGCTTAGAGTATCGGCTTCACGTTCTACATAGGGAATATTCGGGGCTTAGAGCTTAGATGGTCTAGGGTTGCGTGCTTGATTAAGCTTCGGTAGTCGTTTGCCACCCAGGTACGCAAGCGTATGCAACAGCCTCAAAACCTGAGCGTTCTGAGTCTAGCGAAAGGTGAATGACGAGAATCCGTTGCCATGCTCGGGCCTCATCTGAACGGCTTTCAAGCTTGACATGTTGACCCCATGTTTGGTCTTAGCACGTTTGCTTTAGTAACCTTCGAAGGCTTTTTTGTGCATGTCAGGGTGAGGTGGAGGGGTTCAGGTACGTAGTCCAGGTTTCAAGCTTCGGAGTGGTGTAACATGAACTTGTGTCAAGAGCCTCGGTCGCGGTGTTATGATGATAATGAGCATCTTTAACCCCGTGCCCATGGCTGTTGTTGCTGTCGATATGACATTTGTCGTTCTGCGTCACTAGTTCTTTTCACCGGAATCCTTGTAATTACCCTCTCCCAAGCAGATCATGGAGCAGATGTGTTTGCGCTGTACATACATGCATAAATGCCCAAGCAATCTTCCGGTTTGCCAGGTATTCTCTGCAGGATATAGGTTCCAACAAGCCAACACTTCCGAACCCGAGCGGAACAACATGCTGCAGTGCTGAGGCATTGCTGCATTTTTCCGAATCCATGATGGCTTCGGCACACTCATGGCCGGCAGCTGAGCCGTTCGATTCATGCCTACTGCCTGCCGAGATAACAAAACCGCATGAAGCCCCAGTAAAGAAGACCCTACCGTTCCCAAGAGCTCGCCAAGCCCTGAACTCCCCGCAAACCCTGTACAACCCCCCTCGTAAAACCAGCAACAACCTACAGAAACCCGATAATAAAACAATATCCGACACCAGCAAACCCCTCGACAAATCAACAGCTTAGCACTACCAAGTCTCGGAAGCATCTGCCGCTGCTCCTGGAGAGTCCCGGAGATACAATCCATGGGCAGCTTGCTTGCAGTTTGGCTTTGGGTGTTTGGGGTTTTGCACAAGGCTATTTCGGGATCGGGCTTATGCTTTGGAACGGTGTGTACCATGTGGGGATTGCACGGCCTATGGCTCATGTATGGCAATTGGTGACAGGTTTACGACGCGCCATTGATTCAGACGTTGCTTGGTTTAAACTTGCACACTGCTTGCAGAGGCTTTACGGTTTGCGTTATCGCGTTTAGGGTTTCGGGCTTAGATATCCGCTTATGGCTTCTATATGAATATAGATGAAAAGAGTATCGTAAGCATAATAAAGACTCCGAAAACCCCATCCCAATTGCAAGACTCTGAATTAACTTCGGGCCTTTGATTTCCTGATCCTTGCCGAGCAAACTCCACTTCGAGCGATTGCTGCGCAGGTCGTGCTTCTACGTGTGCGCCGGCCTGGGCTCGAGGGATCCGGGCTGGAAGCTGTAGGCTTTCGAATTTTCGGAGAATGATACTACAAAAGTATTTGCAATAGCTCAATAATGACACTAGTAATTATTGATTCGTACAGTTTTACAATTTTAAAAGAAGATAATAGAGGGACTGAAGTCGTTTGGCGCCTTGGTGGAATCTCAAGTTCCGTCTTTGCCCTCTTGATCGGGTTCTGCTCGTCTCGACTGTTGAGTGCCGTCCTCGACACCTTTGCGGGGACAGGCCTAGAGGCTCAGCGATTCCGATAAAATCTGGCAAAGTCTCAACCTTGCTGCGAAGCCACGCTGACCGGCAAGCTGTGCCTTCAGCTTTTTTGGTAACTCGGCATCCTGCTGCATAAACCCCAACAGAGGGTGGCAAGCTCTGAATCAGGTACCCCAAGCGAGGCCTCCAGCCGATGGGACAGCTGCGGCCTTGGGAACAAAGGGTGAGCAGCGGGGGTGTTAACTTGGAGCAGATCTTTGAAAGGCTTGCAGGCTCATGGGCTAGTAAGGTCTTCATGGCTTCTAGGATGCCTGGCCTGCGCATTCAATAGCTGACGTTGTGTTCGGTCTTTTTGTGTAGGAGGGAATCTTCGGGCTATTCCCGCAATAGAAGTTCAGAGTCGGACATGCTGCGGGTCTTTGCGGCAGCAAACTCCGAACACAAGGGCTCGTGGCTAGCTGGGAAGCCGACTTTGGGACAATGCCACCTCTCGCGATGGATCCCAAGCCACCCGGCCCCATGGCCCTAGTCCGAAACAGAAACCTTGCTAAGCAAACCCTACAGGCCCATACCAAGCGTCCCAGCCCTTGCCAAGGCGACCCACTCTTTTGCGAATGGCTCGAGTGGACAAGACGCCGGGGCCTGTTTAGCCGAAGGAACAAGCCAGCCCCAGCTACGGAGGATGTCCAACAAATGCTGTACTTCCGCAAGTCCAGGATGTGTACGTCGACCTGCTAAACATGTGTTTTGACGCTTCCTAATCTCGTCTAAAGGCCGGGTGTCTTGTTGTGAGGCACGTGACAACTAGCAGTGGCGGAGGTTTGGCTTTTTCGGTTGAAGTTCCAGTCCCTGAGTCTGCAGATAGAGAGGTAGGTGTGGAGCGTTTAGAGGCGTGAGATATCGTGTCGCCCCATTCCGCGCGCATGTCGGGTCAGGAAACCCTGAGTTTCAGGCTTCACGGTTCAGAACTTGAGGATTGGATGACTTGGAGCCGCCTGAGTGTTCCCGTAGGTAAATGCTGCACCTTTATGGGCCATGGGTTAGTTATGGGTTCGGCCCTTTCAAGTTTTCTGTTACAAAATCAGGTTTAGTCTGGCGCGGGATTCTTTTCCGAGCCCTCGGAGCATGAAGCACTTCAGGTGCTGCGTCGCCGTGGATCGCCGAAAGGTCCGGAATCGTTTTGGTTCAGAGTTGCGGGTTTAGTGGTTCGGGGGTTAAGGGTTCAGATGGCTCAGAGATTAACGGTTTAGGGTCTAAGGGATGACGCCCCTAAACGTGGATCACGACAAGCCATGCGTCGCAATCCCAACTCTGAGGCTTCACGACGCCACAGACCCCGAAACGCAAAGGACCCAGGTTTCATCGATCCCTTCGTACAAAGATGCCAAAAGCTCAAAAAATGTCATGCAGGGATTCGAGCAAGGCCGTGGCTTTAGAGATCATGGCTTACGAAGTCTGAGTAATCGGGACGAGTTGTGATGTCAGTGGTATGTTGGGGTTGGAGTACAAAGTTGAGGGTTAAGCATAGCCCGCAGTTTCATTCCTGCCTGGCTGCCATTTTCAAGGTCGGGCTACCCGAAGACTTTCGGATACATACCCGGACATTTTGGGTGTGACAGGGGGCACGGTCCTGCCACTATAGTTTTTCCATGGGAACACGAGGAAATCATGCTTCTCCTGTACAGGTGCTGAATGTCTACACATAGTAGGCTTGTGACGCACACAATGTCACCTCGCGCGCCTCCTGGCTGCTGGCGCTTGCATGCTCAACCAAGTTACGAAGCGAAGTGGAAGGGTGCATAGGCCTTGGGAAGTCTTGAGCTTCAAGGATGCTACGCAAATCCTTTGCAGAGTTGCGACCTCCCGAAATACGCAAGAAATCGCTGAGCCACCGCTCAGGCCAACCTGACGCAGCCCCAGCAGCTTACCAGATGTAGGATGGATCACCACGAACAGTCGTCCTCAAGCTGTCAGGCGGTCCAAAGTGGTTCTGTGGTGGGTGGGGCCCAGGGGGTTGGTGCGTTAGCCAATGGCGGGGCGGTGACCAAGCTTAGACAGCTGGGATCTCAGTGTGTTGTGAAGGTTGACACTTGGTATTTTAGGGTTTATGCCGGAGGTTTTGGAGGTTTGGGAGTTTTGGGCGTCGTGTGGAGGTCAGGTAGTGCGGAATCGCCTTGCCGACAGTTCGAGCCGAACTTGTCGGAGGTGTATGATTCAGGGTCTTGTGCTTTGGCTCGGCCTGGACGGGGAGATGGTCAACAGAGGTGTCCGCTTTTCTTGTTGCCCCTCACGGAAGATCAGAACTTCAGAAACGAGGCGGACTGAAGACAAGCAGTCCTCAACATGAAAGGCCGGAGTGAAGGTTGCGGTGGGGCGACTGGGCCCGATCAGCTCTTTCACTTTCGATCCCTTCTACACCGAGTCCCAAAGCCTTGCAACTCGCAAGTCCTAGAGGTCTAAACACCATGTAAAGCGCCTCGTAAACTCTATGGCTTTTTGTCTGTTCTCCCCACCAAAAAAGTCATCTGTTCAACCCCGAAGGGACAATCTGGGAACCTTACACCTCCTGGTCACCAGCTTTGGACTGCTACTAGCTCTGGAGAATCGCTCAAACAAGCACAAACACGAAAGCTCAAAAGGAGAAGGCCACAATCTCCCAAAGCGTCGAACCTTTCGGTTGAACTTGACGTGTGCCTTCTTGTTTTGTATTGCCAGCGTCAGCTTCTGAAGCGGTCGAAAATGCATGTAAACCGAAAGAGTGTAATGTTGAAGGCCTCAGCAATCAGCAAAACACTTTCCTAATCAGTTCCCCCCGCGACTGGTAAAACTTTGTCGGCCCCCACAGCAAGCTCAAGGCTTTGCGGTAGAATTCCCTGTGAAATGAAGCTCTGAGCGAGCAGGCCTGAGCACCCGAGGGCTTTGGTGTCAAGGGCTTTGGTGTTTTTACGCTGAGGTTTACGACGATCTACAGGTATGCTCAACGTCGCGGCGGCCTTCGGTGGTGGACTGCTCATCAGGCATGGAGGTTGGAGATTCATGTGTCTTATATAGAATATAGGGTCCGGAATAGTTAGCGTATCATAATTACAGGGACTCTAAGTTATTCAAGATTCCGACACGTGTATTCGGGTGTCATCAGAGGTTCCGTACCGGTTTGGTTGGGGCTTCAGGGTTAGATGTGCTGCTCTATGCATAAGAGGTAAGAGGTTTACGGTTGAACAGGTTCACATCTCGTTGCCTCAACTCCAGCCGGGGACAGCTCATCAGGGGTCAAGGGTGCTGGATCCCGTTGGTAGCTTCAGAGTAGGATCATTTGGGCAATGTAAAGTTGTGGTTCAAGGTGCTCACAGAAATCATCCTTTCGTGCTCGCGACTTAATCCTGTAGCCCAGAGCGCAAGGATCTGAGCTGAGAAAGCCCTAGACGCTGGCAGGATGCTGTGCCGACGGGCTTGTGATTCTCAGAGCAATGCTAGGTGTAGTGTAGAGTTAAGGGTTTCTGGTAGACGTCTGTCGTTTTCACTGTACGACCAAGGATCCTGCCTGGGAGTAGCTAAGCCGTCACTGCAAAAATATTTCGGGCCAAGTATCATGTTGCTTGACGTAGGGAGTTCGAGCCAAACAACGAGACAGCAGGAAGCTTAAGCGTTGAGTTTGCTTTTGTTCGTATACCTTGGTGTTCTTCGGAGTTGTGTCTCAGTTTTGGTTTAATATGAGCCAGTTACATGTTGGGACTCTCTTGCTACTCCGCGTTCGGGTGTCACCCTGTTGCAGGCAAACCCTGGAGGAGATCAAGCTTCCCAAGCCACGGGCTCAGGCAATGGCCTGCCACCCCTCGCAGTCTTAACTCAAACCCTGCACCCAACTGGCCACCCACGCTCAAAATTTCCTTCGCAAACCATGCCCAGGATATGGGAACAGAACGGATGTCTGAAGCTGTTAACACCCCGAAGCACATACTGTGAACTGAAAGGTCCAACCCCCATGGAGATCTTGGCCAGTTTCAGGGTTGCCGATGCGCGGAGTTTGCTGTGAAGCTTGCGAGGAGGTGTTTGCAGCGGCATGTGCCTTCAATTTCCGCGCAAAAATCACGCTCCTAGACCGAAAACAGAAATCCCTCAGCTCGAAAGTTTCTGCGAGGTCCGAAGATCTCTGGTTTGAAAACGCCTCAGAAGATGCCAAGATCACTACAGGCATGAAAGCATCTGAGGTTCAAGCGCGCTTCCGAAGAAGGCGTCACCTTCAGGCGGGGGATTTCTGCGCCATAGGTTCTCCATGCCTAGCACTCCACTCCTGTCTGTTGCTGGCATCCCCTTTACGAATGTGACTTTGTTGCTGCTACTGCGACTGCTACTGTTGCTACTTTTACTACTGTTGCTACTGTTGCTACTGTTACTACTGTTACTACTACTACTACTACTACTACTACTACTACTACTACTACTACTACTACTACTACTGCTACTACTACTGCTACTGCTACTGCTACTACTGCTAGTACTGTTGCAGCTCCGTTAAGTCTTTGCACTTCTCAGTGATCAGCCGTTAGGCTCAAGGGTTTCAGACGGGTTTCAGTTGCGGTTTTGAGTGCATTGAATGAGTGATGGTGGGCTGACGAGAAGTCGGTACAATAGTATCTATATACGATATGCGATGGGGGCAGCAGATGCCCGGAGGTTCGCATGACCCCAGAAGTTGCTTGCGAGTGGATGAATCAGAAGCATTGCAAGGAGGGTCTCCAATGACAAACGAGCACAAGCACAATTGAGTAGGTATTGACATGTAATTGCAAAACACATCCGCTGCACTCTTGTGCTCTCGTATGTCTTGGACTTATCGTATTTCGATGCCAACCGTCATGATATCATAACCCTGCGGTTCCCTCAAAAGCCTTGCCACGCATATGAGCCCAGTGCCGGACTCTGCTCCTCAAACGTATACATATCTAATTCACTTTACACGGAGAAATCCAGAGACGTATTGTCCTTTGCCGGCCAATGTCGGCGGCCTCTGCATACATTGAGTCCCAAGTTCTTTGGCTATACTTCGGAACCAGCCCTAGCTGACTGCAGCTGCTGTTTCGTGTTTTGCCAACATATCCTGCTGCACGTGATGTACAGGTTGTCCGTGCGTGTGGTGGCAGCTGCCGTGCCAGCGTGCAGACACTCAGACCAGCTCAGACGTGCAAATCGCGAGCGGGCCAACCCTCAACCCCATGCTTCAACAGCCCCCAACCCCAGTCCTGACCTCAAGCCTCAAGGCTGTGGCCCTAAGCCCGGAAGGCTGTGCTTAAACAGCCCCCCACGCCTGCCCGAGAGACGTCAGTACAGCACTCCCAGGCACCGTCGCGGGGAAGCGGCTTAGGGTTTTCTTTGCAAGGCTTTGGTTTGAGGTTTGAGCTTTGGGTCCCACGTGGCTTTCTTTGGAACAAGGAGAACCCGACAAGTCAGAGGTTCCATGCAAACTTTAGACACCGCGCGCAGTCTTGGCGCACATGTTCCTTCTAAGTTTCAAGATCCTGCATTGTGATTGTCTCCTTGTGGGGATTCTTAGGGTAACGTACTGGAACGCCAAGCCAACAACCGCAAAGCTCCCCGGCTTGAATCCATTGAAGAACCCGATTTTCCCACTGCCTCTTCAGCGTACAAGACTTCGCCTCTTTGCGGTAAATGCAAAAGGGGCGTTTTTATTCGTGAGGTTGGGCAAGCCAGGGTGGATGTCCAGCCAGCGCCCGCGCCTTGAGGCCTGGGGCTTTGGTACCGCGGGGGGTTCGAAGCCTTGAGGTCTGAACTCTCTCCCGCACGCTTTACGCCCCGCGGACTGTGAGTCTTCAGAGTCCGAAGACCCCCAGAAGTCTGAAGATTGCTTAGGGTTTCGGGGCTTAGGGGACTCTTGGTCCAGGGAGCGCGTTGTGGGGCAAGTATCAGGTTTCACTTGAGAGGCTCAGGATTTTGGAAGGGTCCCGGTTGTAGATCCTTCTTCCGGAGACGTTCTCCTCAATCAGGCTTGAGCGAAGCCTGAGCCCTTTGTAAACGTGACAGGCGCCAGTCCTAGACTCTGAATCCCCTGCAAGCCCTTAGCCCTCAACTCTTGACCCCTGTGAGCACGCTCCTTATGTCAACACCCAGACGTGTAAGTCGCTTTCGGAACACGAGAGATCCCACGACAGATCATAGGCAACAGCAGGATTAACGATTTCCAAGAAGAGAGATTCTAACTTTAAGGGAGCTCCAACATACAAGGTCCACGTGTGATGCCATTTTCTGCCTCCCTTCTCAGAGCCTGTAGGGCTAGTCCATCATGGCACCGACCAACTTAGCGAGGTCTCCGTTGGCGACACCCACAAGGAGCCACGAGAGACTGTTGCCAGTTGCTCGTTCCTTGAAGTTTTGGTGTCGAGGACGTCTGAGCAGCTTCGGGGTTCCTTCGTTCTAAAATCATGCGAGGGAGAGTGCATCAGAAAATATCGTATATGTTAAAGCACTTAAGCACTTACCAGGTAGCAACATGAAGTCATAGAACACCTGGTTCGGGACTACGAAATCGTGATCATTTGTCATTTCTTCTTTCCTCAAGCTTCGCTGTCTTGGTGCCAGCTTGTGTCTGCGAGACCGGCCCTGATTACAGAGGAGACTGAGCTCGGCGACTACGAAGAAGGCGACAACGTACTATTTACTATAGGGGCATTAATAAGTAGAATCGGGTTTGGGGGCCATTATACTATAGTTCCAACAAGGACCCCCCCCCCCGAATAGTATTGGTAATTATTTAGGCCCCTATAGTATTGGTGTGCCCGTGTTGTTCTGCAAAAGGAGCTTTGGTTGGGGGCGATTGGGTTTAAGCAAACCAGTGGAAGGTCTCGTGTCCAAGTTTGCAACGCTTGCAACATTTCTGACTGCAGAACAATGCACGACCTCCGCCTACACCTACACTTGAACAGCCGTTGCACCGTAGTAGAAAAAATGCATGGGTCAGTGCTGTTGGTTCCAATAGGGGGAAGCACCACCGCCACCACCATAAAAATCAACAAACAACGACTACATCGCCAGCAGCAGCATTGCTGCTGCAGCAACAACAGCAACATGGAAAACAAGCATCCACAGCAACAGGCAGCAGCAGCAGCAGTAATTTTTCTCATTGCCATCATTAGCCGGCCTGTCCATCAATACCAACTCTTCTCGTATCGTCGTATCGAGGCAATTCTCGTGGATCTTGCGACGGGGCGTCCAAGGCCGGAGATCCTCAGAGTTACTTTTCGCTCAATAGAATGAAAGAAGGGATCCTGACATGTATCCTGGTGATGGACTGTTTGCACAGGGGGGCGGGCTTAGTTTCGAATGTAGGGTCTGAGGATTAGAGAGTTTTGCTAGTCGGATGTTGGAGCCGGGTTCTATCTGGAGCAGGCAGTCTTGATTCTTAGTCTATAGAAGCCAGAATGTAACTCGATTGCTTATAGGGCTCCTAATTATGCTGATAGTACCCTTTACCAGGGACCTTGTTGTAGTCAAGACCCCTATGTTATCCTTGTATACCCAAACCCTCAAAATGGCTGGTGCTTAATACACTTCTAGAACCTGTTTGGAGCGAAATACTGAATTTCCGACCCAAAAATCCGAAAACGACCAAAAGCGCTGCCATGGATTTCAGGACGTGATTATAGAAAAGAAGTGCAGGCTGTCGGACTAAAGTTGCCAAGGGTTCTCGATTCTGATGCTGATTTCGGAGCAGTATTATCCTTGGCCCCATTGTGCCAAAGAGTTTCGAAACACTTTTGGCCTCGAAATAGGCCTGAGTCATACATCGAGCTTCACAGGACTGTCCCTGGCGCTTTGGCGACACCCTCACCTTCAAGCTCAACCTGCAGGTGCAGTACAGGGGTCGCAATAATTACCCATGGTATCCCTTGAAAGTACCTATATAATATGTTTATTGCGCAATAGGTCCCAAAACTCCAGTTCTGGATTGTTAAGGCACTTATGTTTTTCGAAGCCCTGAACCGCGTCACGGCCCCAAGCCCTCTGATTCCCTTCAGATCCCTGGGGTGCAGGACGTGCTGGGACCTGGGCTGAAGCTCAAGCTTCGAGCCGTCAGCGACATCACGCAGGGTACTGAAGATGTGGGGTTATGTAAATATCTGCGTTGGAGAGTTATTATATAGGCTCAGGTCTTGCACTCCGTGTTAGTGTTGGCGGGGGGGGGGGATGGAGGAGTTTGGGTCTTAGGGCCCGGTGGTGCAGGCGCAGGGTGGCGAAGATAACGGCAACTGCAAGCCGATGACTCTAGACAGATTCAGTCGCGATAGATATGCCTCAGTATCTTACATGCGTCCTAGAGGCGGATCTTAGACTCAGGCGGCGGTTCTTCTGGAAAGTCATAGGACCTAGCACTGGCAGCAGTAACACCGACTACTGCATTCGCTGCAAACCGATGATGAAAATAGTTTCACATTTCGTGTGTGAGGGCTTTGTGTTTGTGGGACCCGTACCGTCGTTGGAAGCCTTAACCTCGTCGACACAAGTGTTCGTCTCTAGGATTTCTTGACATCTCACAAAGTCGTTAAAGCCGATCGTATCCTTGCGTCCTGCTTCGTCGGGCAACTTTCTGTGGAGCGGGAACCAATCTCGCAGTGCTTGCGGGAGTTTCAGTTTAGAGCACCAAAGACCAAAGGCAATGGCTAGCACAAGGTATACGGACCCCCTCAAAAGGAGCCCTACTGCTTTGCATCATCCCCATAGCATGCACCCTCACTCCCCCGCCTGCGAGTCCAAAAAGTCTTTAGCTAACTCTCAGTCTTCTTCCCTTGAGGTTGAGGATTCGGGTTTAAGTGGTTTAAGGTTTCCGTCTAGGCGCAGATGGAGGCCCCTTTTGGTGCAATAAGCTTGCTTAGTATCCCAGCACCCCTTCAGCCCCGGGCAGGTGCACAACCTGCAAAGGTATGTTGTAGGGGTCCTCAAGTTGTTTGTCGGGGGTTGCAAAAGAGTTCCTGTAAAATATGATGAAAGCAGAAATCCTGCATCTCGAACACTATGTAGAACATCTCAGCCTCTCAGCTCTTACTTCCCGCCCCCCCCCCCTTCCCTCCCCTCCCACTCCCGGCTGCCACGCTGGTTTTGTGGTTCGGGCTCAGGGTTGAGGGTCCCGTGCTTGCAGGGCCTAGGTCGTGTCCCCTGAATTTGCACTTTCTGCCCACGCTTTCTCGGCCCGAAGAGCTGAAGCAGGGCTTTGGGCGGGAACAAGACGTTCTGGCCTTTAGCCTCAATTGCTCACAGAGCATATATTCGTTTGATACTAGGACTTCTACCAGTGACACGGAAACTGCCGGGTATGAGGATGTGTGGGGCCGATAGCTCGAACCGAGGCACAACATGTGGAGTGGGTTCCAAAAATGAGTCGCATCTCTTGAGACATTGCTCTTAAGAAGTAAGAGAGGACTTGGTCCCTTAGAGTGCTCGGTAATGTGACCTGAGCCATTGAAACCTTCATCTCAAGTTACAACGGTGTTTGGATAAGGGTTTTGCCCTCGAAACTGGGCAGGAAAGTTGATGAGGCCATGCGAAAGCTGTTTGTATTCCCGTTGTGGGCCGCAATCCTGTGGCTGGCGGCACAGATTGCTGCAACGCGGCATGCACCTAGAAGAACTTTGGTAGTCGAGTTTGGGGCGAAGATCGGCGCTGCGTTTTCCTCCAAACCGGCTTTTGATCAGAGATTACGCAGGGGGACGGAATTTAGAGCTTCGCCTAAATAAGCCCCAAGACCGTCAAGAATGGTTTTGGAGCTGCATGGCGCGATTTGCAGAGGTGCGGCTGGTAGAGCCGTCGCCGCAGACCACCCGCAGGCACAGCAATGAGTTTGGCGTTTTAGAGCTCTGGATCTATGGGTCCCGGACTTTCGAATGGGAACCGTATTCAAGGAATACTCTCTGTAACCATTCCCATTTCACCCCCCATCATAATCAGCAGCAGCGCGCACACCGCACTAGTGCTGGTCAGAGATTCTGGGGGGCCGTGGGCCATTCCCACCATGATGCTTCATCGGAGTGCCATTTTGATTGAGCGACCTGCAAAGAGACCTGACAGGAGCAGCAGGGATACCGCGCAGGTATTGAGATTGAAGACACATGTTAGACTCGCGATGATTGCTTGTTAAGGGCTTGCAGGGTTTGGGGGGACCGTTGTGAACTAATCTTGATTTAGACTACGCAGCCCGTTAAAGCCACGTCATCATCGATAAGTTGCAACTCACTTCCAGCGCTGTAAATCCAACTCCCAAACCTCAATCCTAGACCCTAAACTTGAACTCACTCTGAAGCTCTTTAAAAAAATCGAAAACCCGAAAATCCACGTCCTTTAGGGCTCCTTTTTGAGGGTAAACACCGGCAGGGAGCTGCCTCGAGGGCTCTCGCTTTCGGCGTCGCCCGCCGGTCTCGGCCCCGGAGTCTTTGGAGTTTTTTATGGGGCTGTTTAGGGATTTGGTTTAGGACCTAGGATTGAGGGGTTTTGGGGTTTAGGAAAATTAGGACTTAGGAGTGTTAGTGCGCAAGGCTTTAATTGAATGTTTGGCCCGGGATGTAGGAGAGTGTTGGTGCTTAGTTGAGGTTTCTCGGTCTAGCGCATGTTAGCGTAGGGTGTTCTGGCTTTCTGGTTTCGGATCTAAGGCCTTTAAGGGTGTGTGTGTGTGTGGTCACGTCACACGAGATTTAAGCATTCGGAGTTTCGGACACCGTGGCCCCTTTGGAGTCCTTCACTCTGAAGCAGTGAAGGGACCAGGCGGCTCCCTGTGGAGGCTTTCTACTCCTTAGAACGATTCAGGCTGCAGGGGTAGGTGCGTGACCACCTTCCTGAAGTGTCGTCTGGAGGTGAGCCTCGTCGTGGCCGATATGGTATGGATTCCAATCCCAAAGAATGCCATGTACCGAACTCTCTTCACATGTCATGGGGGTCCAAGCCCAACATCCTCGCATCAAAATCTCAAGCAAATAACCCTAGACCCCTAAACCTTAAAGTCACTCAGGATTCACTTCGCCATGGAGAAGCCCGGAGTTTGCTCCTTGGGCTTGAACCAAAGATGTCGGGGGTCATCTGAGTCTTAGTGGTCGAATTTAGGAACAGGAGTTGTTTGTTTTAGGGTTCTGGGGTTAGCTGAGATCTTTTCCGGGCCTGGTTGTAGGGTATATAGGTCTCGTCGCGAACACAGGTATCGATGTGTTGACATGACGCGACGCCGTTGTTTTTTAGCAGACTGCCTCTCACCCCTTGGTTTCAACCATGCGTCTTCGGGCTTTATGTTTAAAGATACTGACCGTGTTTTTTGTTGCCCGTGATCACAATGGTCATAATGATAATTACAAAGGGTATTCACACTCGTGGACGGCTTCGGGTTCCTAGGGCTCAGAATAATGTGGTTGAGTGTAGCATTCAGGATAGCCCCGCGAACCCAAATAATTCGAAGCCAGAAAAAGTCGAAGGCCCTTAGGAGCTTTTGAACGGGTCCAGTGCCCTTGGGTGCTGTTGCTACAATTTGTATTTTCAACTTGGTATAGCCTGCCTGGAGAAGTGGATGGAAAGTTGAAGTAGATCCGATGATTCGGAGCGTGTTTTTCAGGCTCCTACGGAAGCATATCCTAGCCGCTCAGGAACGCGACGCCCGCCAACTTTCTGTGGAGGTAGGGCTGTACGACGATGAAGACGACACCAATGATACCAACGACAGCAATTGGACAGACTCTTTTCTTCATGCTGCAAACGAAGAGGTTCGGTTGTTGTTGAAGACGAGAATGCTGCACCCTCAGCACCATCCTTTAATGGCAACCAGTCTTGTCAAATATGCTTCAGACCAGGAACTGCATCCCGCTACCTGCATGCTAAGCTTCCGTCCCCACTTACCAAGCCCAGAGGTCCGAGACTGCGAGGGTCTGCATTTCTTCGAAGACCTTCTTGCAGTCTGATTTTTGGGTTTGTGGTTCGGGATTGAAAGAGCCGCATCTGCCTGTGACGATTCCGAAAGCTAGGGCGGTCGATCCAGTGTTGTTCGAGCTGAGACCAAGGATGACAGCGACGACAACACGACAACGACGACCACATTCACCGTCACAAGCAGCACTGGCACCAGAACCAGCAGCACGGCCACGACCAGCACAAAGACCACCAGCACAGCAACTACCACCAGCAAGACTGTCACGACAAGCACCGAAACCACCAGCACGAGAACCACCAGCACGGCAACCACCACCAGCAAGACTGTCACGACCAGCACGAAAACCACTAGCACAGCCACGACAAGCACAGCAACCACCACCAGCAAGACCATTACCACGAGCACGGCCACGACCAGCACAGCGACCACAATCACTGTCACTGGCACCACCACTACGCCGACTACCACTACGCTGACTACCACTACGCTGAGCACCACTACGCTGACCACCACTACGCAGACCTCCACACGCACTACTGCCACTAGCTTGCAGTTGAGCCTGCGACATCAGAAAGAAGCATCCTTAGATAATTATTTTCTGTACGACATTGTCGGAGTACATGATATTCATGCATACACACAAGCAAGCATGCAAACAAGCTTGCATGCATGCATACGTACACGTGCAGGTGCGTACATACATACATACGTGCGTACATAAGTACATGAATAATCATGATTAATCATAAATACACGGATACAGACTTTTGGACATGCGTGCAACAACGCACATACATACGTACCTACGTACATATGTACATACAGACGTACTGACATGCGTACATGCATGCAACACATACCTGCATACATGCTTACTGTCACACATACAGACATACGTGCGTATATACAGGCACACGTGCTTACATGCATAGGTACGGGCATACATGCACGCAATGACACATAAACCCATGTATTCATATGTACCTACTATGTACATACATACATACATGCATGCAGGCAGGCAGGCAGGCATGCATGCATGTACGCATACATACAAATGTATTAACATCCATCAATATATATATATGTATATATATATGCCGAGTGACCCGACAGACAGGTACGGAGGGGCACTATACATGTATATATATATATACATGTGTGTATATATATGTACATGTATGACCATCGACAGCTACATATGTTTGTATGTATGCTTTTCGTGTACAGACACCAATGTAGATGTAAAGACATGCAGATGTACATGTGCACATATGCATACAACATGGGGCCACCACGACTACCACCACCGCCACCACCCGCGCATCTAGCCCTTTCTCATCTGTGTGTGGGTCTGTCTGCCTGCCTGCCTGCTGCCTGGCTGGCTACTTACTGGCTGTCTGTCTGTCTGTCTTTCTGTCTGTCTGTCTGTCTGCCTGTCTGCCTGTCTGCGTGCGCAGCATGTCGTGGATCAACTTGGCGCAGCTTGTTGTGCGCAGTGATTCTGCCTGCGACAGTCGTGGCCAGTTGAGCGTTCTTAGCTGCTGCCAAGGGAACGAAAGGACTGGGGAGATCTAGTTCTGGCTTCGTCGGTCTGTCGGAAAAGACTTTTCGCGGGCAGCGTGTTACAAGAGCAATACTTGCACTAGTTGAACCAGCCTCACGTGCAGGCTTCTTCATGTTTGCGTGGAAAGTTCGGATTCGTTACCATGAGACACCACGAAGGCTACTCAAAGCACCACGAGCACTACCACAGTTTGGGGCGACTTGGCCGGAAAGTGTGCTGTTCGTTCAGGGCTGAAGCTCCCATACCCAAACGTGGTTTAGGAGCAAGGAAGATGACCCCTTGTAAGTGGCTGTTTCCTTTCAGGCCTAAGTGGGTTTGCAGGCGGGTTTCTCAGTTGGGGCATGTTTAGTACCATAAAGACCATGAATAGAAGCAGGAAATTGGACAATATAGGTTCAGGAACACGGTTCCAGGCTTCTTTAGGCCTCGGCTGTCAGCAAGTTTCCAAAGTGCTTCCATTTGGTGTGGCTAGTTGATGTGATTGTGCAGTTAAAGGCTTTGGGTGGTTGGAGTAATCGCAGTGGTCAGTGTCGTTGTCGTTGTCGTGGCAGTAATAGTCGTACAGTAGTAGCAGTAGTCGTCGTCGTCGCAGTAGTAGTAACTTATTTCTAGTACTAGCTAGTGCTAGTACTGGTGCTAGTGCTCGTGCTAGTACTAGTACTAGTACTAGCACCACTAGTAAGAGTACGAGTACTGGTACCTGTTGAAGTTTTAGTTGTAGTTGTTGTACTAGCACGCACCAGTCCTAGTACTAGGACTAGGCGAAGCACTAGGAGTGGCTGTTTCAGTTGTACACCAGGCCGAAGCACGAACAAGACAAGAACCCTACAGCTTTTAGCATTGAACCTCGCACAAACCTTCACATCCCGATGGATGCGTAGTACTAGGAGCAGGAGAGTGAGTGCGAGTAGTCAGCAGGAGGAGGAGGAGGGAGGAGCGGGAGTAGTCGGAGAAGGAGTAGAACCAGCAGGAGCGATAGCAGAAGCAGTGGGTTTGGCTGTGATAGGATATTTGTATCTGCCTGTCTCTGCATACTTGCAGGATGCATGTGACCCAAAGAATGCAGATGACAAGACCCACAACCTCAATCCCGTGTTCCCGCAGGTGACATCATCATCGCCCTGGACTTCACTGTTGACGATGACAGGCGAGGAGCACTGCTGGACTTCGCAGCGGACGTGGTGCACAACGCAACCTGGCAGATCCTCGAAGCCTTCTTCTCAGGGCACGTGGGCATAGGGCTTCATGGCTTCATGCGGGTCGTATGCCATTTGCCAGAAATCAACATTCCTCAGCTACTCCTTACTCTTGGTAGATCTCGACTTGGCCGATTGAGCCGTGAAAGCAGAGCACACACACACACCACACTCCTGACTCCTTGATCAGATCTTTGTTCCATTTAGTCAGCGCATCCAAAGGCGCTTTGGGAGTTTTATCGTGTTGACGTGTGGAAGACGAAGGTTACTGGCAACGTGGGGGACCTCAGTGTAGCCTTTGGCCTGATCTTATTCGCTGCCGACGTGACTTGCTGGCAAGTGAGACTCCCCAAGAGCCTTCGGACCTGAATGGGTTTGCAGGGCTCAGGCTTTCCCGAAACACAGGCCAATCTTCAAATGATGGAGAGCCAAGCTGTTCAGGGTGCGAGGTTACAGGTGACAATGACGTGAGTCTTCGTTGTTCAGGCTAGTGTGACTTTAGGACTTCTTGAGACGATCTGGGATTCAAACTAGCCAGCAAGAACCGGGAGGCCCAGAAACCCCAAAGCTGCAACCACCAAAACGAAGGCCACAGACCCCTCAGCTTCCGGCGTAAAGGCCGACCACCCAAACCCTAAACATTCGAATTGGCAACCTGCATACTTGCTCATGAGGACTGTATGACTCTATAGGAGATACTTAGTACAGAAAATACTGATAGGGCTCGTCGGAAAGGAGGTCTTGATAAGGCATATGGACAGCCCTTAAACCGTTTGAGGAGTACGAAGTGACCCTGGAACCTGGGACGCCACCGGAAGATTTCCTATTCTACCTCCACAGCGCAGGCGGGGTTGAGAGTGTTCGAGGTGTTGGAACTTAGGATTTTTGGTTGAGGTTGCAGGGTCGGGGGTTTAGGGCCCAGGCTTGAGGAAGGATTTAGGCTTGAGGGGTTTGGGGATTTGGGGTCTAGGCAGGGGCTCTAGGCTTGGGGTTTCATGTCCGTACGCCACAAGTCTAAACTCAGAAGCCACCAACATCGAAGTCCTGAACCGCCCAAATCACCTGAGACTTCATCCGTGGACACCAAACGGCAGCCCAAACCCTATACGTATGTGTACGTATACATACATGCATACATACATACAGACAGACATACATAATATGCCTCTTACTATCGGTCTATCTGTCTATCTTTCTATCTATCGATATCTCCATCCATCTGTCTATCTATCTGTAGTTATATGTATATACGCATAGAATATAATATAATATATATATATATATATATATATATATTCATTCTTTCTGCCGCCGCAGGAATGAGCACCTTTGTCGACCGGCAGCGGCCGCCAGACACGGCCTCTGTCCTCGACGTTTGTGCTGCGGAGCTGAACAAGAGGAGGGGTTGAAAATGTCAGGGCTTACGGTGTTCAGAGTCCAGGGTTTAAGTTCTTAGGGATGAGTGCCCGCGGGTTGGTAGCTTGCCGGGTTGAGGGTGCATGGGATTTAGGACTTACTTGAATTTGCGGCGGTGGGGGCATGAAGGCAGGATGCAGGATATTCGGTTGAGGCTTTCGGGAATGAGACGTTTAAGGATCGGTGAGTGGAGGGGCTGAGGATGCAGAGAAAGTCTGAGGACAGGGGATGTGTCTGTAGATTGTCGGGACGCAAGCCCGTAAATGGCCGGCCCGTACAACCAGCCCTTTTGCCCGAACACCCCAACTCCAAGCTTCCTTACCCTGCTTCCACTATACCGCCAAAAACCCTCAGCCTACACCAAGGTTTGCTTTGAGAGTGCCGCGCAGCTATGACCCCCTAGGCCCCCAAGCATGCAAATTGCGCCCGGTGCGAGCCTAGAACTTGAAAAACCCTGAATCCCAACGCTTCTTACATCGAGGGCCACAAGCATTCAGCGTTCCAATTAAACAATGCTGGGCTTAAAAGCCTCGATGCCGCGCCTTTCGAATCCTCAAGCTAAAGCTAGGTAAGTATACTTAGCCCAAAGATATCGCCCGGAAGGATTGCGGATGTGTCCATCGTGGTGGTTCTCACGTGTCTTGACAGTCTTGAAGTCGGGAACAGCAGAAGCGAAAATTCCCAACTCGGGGTTTTTGTAGTGTATCCCCAAAGCCGGGCCTTGTTGTGCTTTAGACGGAGTCGTGGAGGGATGCATCCGCCCCCAGTAGACGTCAGCCCAAACTGCAAGCCTTTGTAGGCATAGTAAAACGGGACTGTTTGCGCAGCCTATTGAGGAAAGGATCTTGTTGGAGGGTTTGGGGGGTTTCATAGTGCCAGGAGTGAACATGCTCTCATCAAAGCTTCCGTAGGCCTTAAAACGCGAGGAGTCGAAATCCGAAACGACCTGAGCCCCGCAACTCTAAAGTCGTATTGTCTTCTCTGCTTGTGAGCTTCAGGGCATCGTGCCGGCCAGCTGGCTTGCATGGCGTACGTTTACACTCGCTTGGTTGACATGTTCGGATGACAGGATGCTACTTCGTCGAGCTACGGACTCGGTTGGTGCTAAGTGTAGAGTTACGATGCGAGATGCCGGAACAGGTTGTGAGGTTCAGATCGGCTTAGCGTATGCACCTCATACACCTCAATCCCAAACCCGTTTTCGAATGCTAGCACCCGTCACCTGGCCTCTTTGAATTCCTTCTAGTGCTCATCGCGAAACAGCAACAAAATGCGAAACCCATACAGACCCCTTTATCAACACCTTGCCAAACTCCATTCCCTGTATCGAAACCCTTTCTAGAGCCCTTTGAGGAATGCCTTTTCGCAAAACCCTTAGAAAGCCCAAACCCGAGGAACTCCGTCTCCGACTCTCCGGTGCAGACGCAACTGGCGGCCTCGCGGCTGAAGTTCGAAGGCATCGGCGAGGCACCAGGGAGTGTGACGAGAGAGAGGAGAGGGGGGAGGGGGTTTCTTATACCACGAACAGCTAGAGCAGATTCTGGTGCAAATAACAGCAGAGGTGCTTCTCTCCTTCAGACTCAGGGCTCGATCATGTTTGGCAGCACCATAACCAACACGCCTCAATGTGTTCTTGCGTTCAAGCTGATCTCCCAATTGAGCATGCATCCCTCCAAGCAAGTCGCGCCGTCGCCGTGGCTTGGGTCATGGCCCCATCAGATTGCAAGATGTTGGCTCGATCACCGATGCCGATCTCGGTTTCATGTGAAACTGTTGTGCTCATAGTGTGAACGAGGGGTGATTGGTCCAGTCCTGCTTGAAGCAGGCCGCCATGCACAACAAGAGAGTACGTCTCAAGCAGTCGGCACGTCAGCTATGCAGGATGGCGTCCAGGTACAGTCCGTAGGTATGCTTCCTTGCATATGGCTGGCGTCCTGATTGATGCACACGAGCTCACATGCACTCCCATCTGCTGCGCAACCGATCGAACCAGCACCACGTGCTGCAAGACTTGCGTCACGCCGCGTACCGATGCCAGACGCAGAAAAGAATCCTGTTTTCGCTGCCGTGTTCGATGTGACAGTTTAGGCTCAAAAGCTGTAGGAATGATGAGGATTTAGGACTTGGACTTCAACCCTACGTAAAGCCCAAAAGGTTTAGCGAGCTTACACCTAAGGTGATGAGTTGGGGATTCAAGAGATATTGTTGGTGTAGGCGTCTATGGGATGTAAGGCTTGGGATGTAGGCTGCTTCTTTGGATGTTGATTTCGGGGCCGGGTTGTGGCCCATGTCGGAGTCTCGGGTTACTACATGCAGTGCACATTGCGTCTCAACTTTCTCCACACATCCTGCATACCTATGCAAAACGAAACACAGCAAGCCCGGGGCCAGATAAAGCCTACTGTTGTTAGTGTTTACAGTAATGCTGCATCACCCCCCCCTTGACCAAGATCGTTTCAAATAAAGGTTATCTCAGTCAGTTTGTCTCCCTCTCTCCCTCTCTCTCACTTAATGTCCTTGCAAAGCCTTGTCAAACAAGCGCCATGATAACCTGAAATTCAGAATACTTCGGAAGTAGATCGCAGGTTGTGGTCATCGCTGTCGGTATGGATCCACCTGATGAGCGCACAAGCATACGGCAGAACGAAGCTCGTCAGCTTGGGAGCGCTCAGGGCCTTTGCGCTGTTAGGCCGAAGCAGTACTGCTCCTACTGCTACCACTACTACTACTACTACTACTACTACTACTACTACTACGACTACTACTACTACTGCGACTGCGACTGCTACTGCTACTACGACTACTACTACTCTACCACTACCCACTGCTACTACTTCTCCTTCTACTCGAGTCCTACGCCTAGTCTTCTGCTTCTGCTGCTACTGCTACCGCTCCTGCTACTGCTCCTCCTCCTGCTGGCACTACAGCAACTACTGCTGCTGCTACTGCTCATCTGCTGCAATCAGTCTTAACGAGCATAGCAACGTAATGGCAAAGATCATAAGAATGCTTCTTCTTACTTGCTTTTTCAATGGCGACAAACCGTGCCAGACGGTGGTATGAGCTCACATCCCTGCATTTATGGAGTTGTACTGAGCAACACCAAACCCGTAGTCTGAAACTCTAAACACTTGTGCCAAACACTCGAGAGATTGCCGGCTAAGGAGTTCAGCGCACCTGTTAAGCTTTTGAGGATCTTGAATGGTGCAGGCATTGGGTATAAATAGAACAAAGCGGGACTACACCTCAAGAAGGAAAAATCTAACTTTACGTCCCTACCACCCGAAAGGCAAGCCACGAAGCTATTATTGTTGATTCTACTTCTCCGGCTTAGGAGTTGGAGCAGATGGCGACATCACCCAGCTTCGAGCGACTGGACCGTTCAGAGTTGGGTGGGTGTCTAAGATGTCAAGTCTGGGGGGTAATGAGCGACCTTCCTGAGCTTGCCTCAGAAATCTTCCTTGCAATCATCTGCTAAACTTGACCCCTAGGATTTGGGCTTGTCAGTTAGCTCCGCAAGACCGCCAGCACGCCAGGAAGAAGGTCTGGCAGTGAAGTGTGGGACGGTATTGGGATGCATTGGAACAAAGCGACTACGAGCTTCGGCATCTTTCCCTCTGAGCGAAAGGCACCAGAGCGACTTCCCGGCCGAATTTACTGTATACCGAGACGTGAGTCGAGGGAAGAAGCACTAGCTGCGCACACGTTTCACTCATCATAGTCGTCCTCATCAACCACATAGGCATCAACCCCAGGATAGTGCGGGCATTCGTTACGGATGTCGCTGCACGAATCACAGCGGAACTAGCCGTTCTTGATGTGGCCTGCCTTTTATGACCTTGTGGAATTGAGCGAGCCCCCCGGCACCGAAACCCCACAACCTCAACAGTCCTGCGCACGCTAAGCCAAGTGCCCCAAGCCCACAACAGCTTGGTGCGCTGGAAGCCAAGGTATGACGCCTACTACGACCAGGCAGGCCAACGTCGAAAGTGGGGCTCCGCGACGTTGGGGGTTGGGCATCAGGTCAGCCGTGGCATGTTGACAAAGCAACGAGTTGTTACTCCAGCTCTGCAACAATGCGTACTACTGAAAGTACATCTTATATCAAACATGTCAAATCCCAAGCCTGCAACGATTGTCCTAGGCTCCAGCGCCCTGTTACTACCAGTACTAGTCCCAGTAGTAGTAGCAGTAATAGTAGCAGTTACTAGTACTAGTACTAGTACTACGACTACTACTACTACTGCTGCTACTGCTACTGCTACTATTACTGCTACTACTACTACCACTACTACGACTACTGCTACTACTACTACTACTACTACTACTACTCTACTACTACTACTACTACTACTACCACTACTACTGCTGCTACTGCTACCGCAACTCCTGCTACTACCCCCACCACCGCTTTTATGACCACTACTGCCGCCATTACCACGACAACTACGACTCTGCCACTACCATTATGACGACGACTACGACTCATACTACTACTACTACTACTCCTGCTGCTACTACTACTACTGCTACTACTTCAAGGCGCGAGTGAAAGCCAGCACTACCATCACACCGCAACCCGCACTCCGAGATTGACCAGCATCTCCATCGTCAGTACTACCAGGGTTTCTCAAGAGCCACCTTGGCCAGAAAGCCTAAACCCCTAAGCCCCTAAACCCCAACATCAAAAGAAGAAGGTCGACGGTGGGCGGCGGCTGCGAAGCCTCCTTGCTCCAGTACCTCTCTCCCAACTCGCGCCAGGGTTGCACTGGACGGATGCTTGTTTTGCTCAGTGGCTTATGCTTGGACTACGCACAAATCTCTGCAGCTTCAGTGTTTAGCTGTGGTATTTTGGATGTCATGTGTTGGGGTTATGTGCTTCAAGTTGGTACTGCGGGTTGTTCCTGGACTTGTAGGCACATAAGGCCACTACTCCGCAGGTTTGTTCAGGGAGCTTAAGAGGCAGCTTACAGCATTGGGGGTGATCAACCCCTCCCGCCCCTACAAGAAAACACTTGAACCCCAAGCCCTTCACCTCAACTCCACAACTAACAAAAGCTGCACCCGTAGACCCCAAACCTTTTGTTGTCAAAGGCGGAGAAGCTCGTCCCGCAGGTCGCGGCTGCTCGACAACGGCTTGGGGTTAGGGCTTCTGGTGTTTAGGGTTCTGGGTTCGGGGGCGTGGGGTGTGGGGTCTTCACAGTGGCATTTATTCTGCAGATTGGCGGTTGTTTCTTTGGGTTTACATGGAGCCTTGACGTCAGAGTCGAGTTTTCTGCATGATGGTTCTCCTTTTCAGGCGTGCTTGGGGTTTGCCAGGGTTTGTAGGAAGGATTACTTGAAAGACTTCACCATGCTTAAGAATCTTAAGAATCTCACATGACTGGGCTGCTATTGAGTTCGGGAGTTAAGCATTTTGGGATTCCAGCACGCAGCACAGGGGTTCAAGCACGAAAACTTGCTTCCTAACCCCCAATCCTTCAAATGTCTGGCAACGTGCCATGCGCAACATCTAAATGACTGAGCCCTCAGACTCTGGCGCAGGCAAGCCTCAAGAACGTGCGATGAGGATACAAGTAAAAGTTCAGGGTGCTGCGATGCTCTCTGAGAACGTGCATATCTGGGTCAACCAAGTCGCGACCTGCTTCATGATTGCGTTCCGTTGGCCTTCACAAGCTGTTTGGCTTCAGTAAAGGATCCCTAGCCTAACTCTAGGTCGACCAGAAAGAGGAACGACGATTGAGAGTTCTCTTGCTCAGAACAACAAGAGGTCCAAAATCAAGCAACTGGCTCAACAGCATGAAGCTCTCTAGAAGTCCAGCTGCTGGTATATTGTGGCTGGCTCCTCTCAGACGTAGCCATTTATACCAGTGCTGTGCTGTGTAGGCAAATAAGAAACTGGGTTGCTCTAGGCATCGCTCCCAGAGCAGACGGGGAATCTGAGAGAAGACTCCAAGCCATCCGAGGGCGTCATCTTGCAGATTACCACGACCGCAGTGGCACCCGAAGAGACTTCAAGGGGGGTGGGAGCAGGAATCATCCTCCTCGCCCGGAATCCCAGCGAAGCAACGGCCTCTCAGAGTTGAAATCCCAGTTTTTCCGGTTCCGCTGTGGCAGCGCTGCTACCGGAAGGAGGGCAGGAGCAGCAGCAGGAGTAGTGGGAGTTGTTGTTGTTGTTGTTGTAGCAACAGTCTCGCGCAGTAGCTGCAGCAATAGCAGGTGGTGTACAAGAATCTTCTCCTTGTCCGTCCGTGCCATGCTGACCTGTTCGGTCAACAGCTTCTTTGTTTCCCAAACCAGGAAGCTACGACCAGGCTTCAGGGTTCAAAGAAGTGTGCAAAGTTTCAGATGCGATTCTTGAAAGCAGTGTGCTCTATTGGTCTGCAACAACAATCCCTCCAGCTTGCTCGTCCTCCCCGGAAGCCTCGGCCAGAAGCCACACTTTCGTCAAGCATTCCCGAAGACTTGAATGAGGCTGTGCTTGGCGGCATTTGCTGTTTCTCCGCCGTCGCAGCTGTGTCCTTTCTTGCAGCCTGCTCTGTTTAAGGCTTTCAGCGTTTTCGGGCTTCTTGCTGAACATGGCTCGATGAGGGCTTCCTGCACCTGTGCTCTGGGGTTTCAAGGTTATGATGTGGATGCCTTCAGAGGTCAACACGAAGACCCTGACCGGGGGTGAGCCATGAACAGAACGTAGGGATGCAACAGCTTTATCAGCTTGAGGTAATGATCCCGCTTCCGGCCTGAGGTATGCAAGCGCATGAAAGAGGGCGAAGAAGAGCAGAAGAAGATGTCGGATGTGGTCCCGGCCCCTTCCGCTGCTTTCCACAACAACATTCAGAGCGTCCAACTAAGGTGTTTGTTTGTTGCGCAGTGGGGGCAGATCTTTGGTTACCCCAAGCCCGAACCTGTAAACTCTGTGAACCCTAAACCTCGAACCAGAAAGCACAATCGTAAACCCCAAATCCATGCTTGCCAGGCTGGCGCTTTAGGAGTCAGGCCACATCCTTCAGTCTTCCCGGATCTGCCTAGTCGAGGTGAAGTTCTGCGGTACTTTTGAATTGCAAGCAGGTAGTATTGCTAGCTACCTGCTGATTTGAGCCTAAATCTGTATGAGGACAGTAAACAGCGAGTGTAGTGTCAAGGACGTGTGGCCGTATGTACACCCGATACTCCGAGCATGACCTCATCATTCCTCGGGTTTGGGGCCCTGCAGTTTCTGTTGCAGCACAGCACAAGTAGAACATGCCGCGCAACCCTTTCCTGAACCCGAGCCTTAGCTCCAGCCTGGAATCCCAAACCCAATACCTGAAGCCCAAAACCATGTCTAAATGAAAGCACCCTAAACTCTGATCCAGCCTGAATCACAAAACCCCAAATCCGAAAACTATAGGACTAGCCCCACAAGCCCAAAAGCAATCATGCCCTCTCCGAGGACGCGGGCCCTGCCGAGAGGCCTCCGATCGAACCGCAGCCTCGACCGAACCTTCGGCCCGAGGAGCCGGACGACGACATGCAGCAGCAGGCCTTCAAAAAGGGGGCTAAAGGATTCTAGGATTGAGGATTAAAATTTAGGGTGTTGTTATACAAACACGTCACAAGCAGGCCTTCCAAAAGGAGGTGAAAGGATTTTTGGGTTTAGGGCTGGAGGTCCTGGGTTTAAGCCCTTGGGAAAGTCCTCCATGAGATAGTGAACATAGCATGGATGATGACAACGAGTGAAACATAGTAGTCACAGGGTTACAAATGTAGCAGTGCCGAGGATGGGTAAGATAATACTCGTGATGGTCAAAACAGCAGTGGTAACTCTAGTAGTGATAATGATGATGATGATGACGAGCAACATCAGCATCACCGTCACCGTCATCGTCTACCTACGTACACATCGACTTATTCTTTAGTATGTATCTGATCTTATTGTTTGTTTATCGATCAAATACACCTATTATTCCATGGTTGATATGAGCTGCCTGTATTCACACATAGATGAAAAATTGTGCGCTTAACTGCATATTGATAGTTGTCCTTCCACTTACTGTCTATGAAATTGCTATATTGATGCGTATGGCTCTACAACCGTCTGAGGTCAGGATCCCCCTTTCAGGGTTATCAAAGAAGCCTGTATGGGATTGTGGTAAGCGGCTGTTCCAACTTCAACGCGGTCTACTGTGTACTCTTTTGACACTTAGCATGCCCAAAACGGACGGACGGATGGATGGACGCACGGAGGGCCCGGCTGCTCAACTAGGTATCGTAAACCCCAAGCCCCGAAAATCCTAACCCTACATCCCCTGTGGTCACATGTGCTCCATACCCGATCCCTGGACCCAACAAAGCCCGAAACTAAACCTCATCGAAACCACTCGCCGAACCTCAAAACTCCAAACCCTGATAGAACTTCATCGAGAAACCCTCTGGACGCCTATGGAAACAACATCCACATTCTTTCGATTCCCCGACCTGCTGTGCAGATCAAAGCTGCCATGGGAGCACAGGACCTCCGGAGACTGTCCCTAAGCGACCAGCAGTTTCAGCTAAATCTTAACCTGGGGCCAAAGTTACGGGTTAAGGAACCTTGACGAATTCGACCTGGGTGTTAGTTGGAAGCTCGTATCACAGGAATTTAAGGGTGTGCTTGTTGTTGACAGGGGAATCGGTGTGGTTGTTTTCGCCTGTTTTCTTCTTTTCGTGCTGGAAGTTTGGTGTTCCTGTAAGGCACTCGATTTGAAAAAAGCCCTTCTTTAGGGTTCCAAGGTCTTCAGCAATGGGTTTAAGGCTCAAAGAGCCGCCTCGAATAGCAGCTTCAGACTTGAGATGTTCTTTTTTGAACCTGAAACTGCGACCAGCAGATTCAGAGCAACCTCCCCTAGCAAGCCGAAGTCCCACTCAGATTTTGCACTCATGCAGCGCCAGGTAGTTCCAAAAAAAAACCCAAAAAATTCACTCTCCGACTCTGAAGTCGCTCCTAAGTCCGAATTCTCCAAGACCCGAAACCCTGAGCCCCGGCACATTCGCCCACCCTTTCAATTGCCATTTAAGGCGAAAGTTGCTCTCGGAGATCTTACTGAAGGGATATCCGCCGCCGAAGTACACCGTCCCTCGGCGGGGTTCAATACAGTGCGGCTGTAGGCACTGGGCTTTAGTGACTACAGGGTTCAAAAGGCTCGTAGGTTGGGTTTTCCGGATCTACAGCATTTGCTTTGGTGAAAAAAAGAGAGCTGCATCCTGGGATTTGGAGCCTTTGGTTTGGAGCGAGGGTTTGCAGTGCCACTACCTGTCCCAGAAGGACCGAGCCCGGCTCAGGGTTAAGGATTTAGGGTACACCGAGACCTATTCATGTTTGTTTGGTCACGCGTCGTCAAAATCCTAAAGGTTCGTACACAAGTGACAGATCGCTGCAGCTTTTCCCCTAGCTTTAAGATCTTCCCCTCCCAGTGCTTTTGCGGTTCATAGGTTTAGCGAATCGTCAAATGCTTCCCGGACAAGCTCGAGCTAAGCAACACCGAAGAGCATAGAACTCTTATACACACTGACACACACACACACCTGCAGACATGTAAGCCTCAATCGCTGTTTGCGCTTCCGGGTCTGGAAGGTTGAAAGAAGGTGCACGGGCAATTTGACTCTGCGCCATGATGTGCCTGGCTTGAGAGGCTTTGGTCCTCAAGGCGCTGGAGTGGGTGGAGGCTTCCCAGCCTTGCATCGAAGATATCAGGGCCCTGAGTCTGTGCTTAAGGCTTTATTTAGGACTTCAGTTGCCAGGATCGCAGTTGCAAGCAGAGTGTGGAGTCCTTATGCCAGCAGGTCTGTAGACTTCTGCGTAGCTGGAGGGCTCGAGTTTAGTTTAGGACTGAGGCTTCGTGATTTTACAGTGCGACAACTGGCAGAGTGTGATATAAAATCCTGCATCCGTGGCTACGATTGAACTGTCGAGCCTTACCTGAAAAACTCCTCTGCGGGTGCTTCCATACGAATGCACGTAACGTCTTCAAGGCTCAGATCAACCCAGAACGGCCCCCTAAACCCTAAAGCCTCACCATGAGTGACCCTCATTGACTTATAATTAGATTCGCGCGGACAAACGGCGAAGCAGAGAGGCCCACAAGCCGGAGGCCGAGTCGGCACTGAAAAAAGTGCCTGGGGCGAGCTTTGTTCTTCGTGATTTGCTAGCCGTTTTGGGGGTGTCGGGCTTGGGACTTTTTGGGTTGTTGGCTGGGTTTAGGACTTTTGTGTTTTGGGGGTTTTCTGGATTTAGGTGTTTTGGGGTTTAGAGAGGGCCTGCGAGGGCTTTGAAGTGTTTCAGGGTTTGGGGTTTTGGGTTCTCGATTGTTCGATTGTTTTGTTACCGAGGAGTTTGGCTCGCTTGGAAGCCGGCCCTACACGTCCAGTTTTGGGGGCGCTTTGGGGTTGTAGGGCAGGGGCTGAACGGCTGCCTGGTTGTGGTTCTCAGCCCTGCTAAGGTTAGGGCCTATTGGGGTTTAAGTTTTGGGTGTACCGGAAACGCCGCCTGGCAGCCGAAGCCGAAAGCTATGAGCTCACAGAGAGTTTCGGCTTCGAACTTGGCGTTTGGGCTGTCGGAGTTGTGGGTGCCCGAAACCCTACACTCCAAACCCTGCGTTTGTAGTGACTCGAGGCGATGAATCGGAAAATCTCGGGTGAGGTCCAGGAGTGCGTAATGGACGCAAGGCTTCTGGACTGCCTCAGAGGTATGAGGTTACATGAGGTTTCGGGCTCAGTAGGTTCAGGGTTTAGGGAAGTGTGAGGATTCCAGGGTGGAGGGTCGAGGGACTACAGGCTTCGATTCACAGGTTTTTAGCTTAGGTGTTAGGGGAAACAGATGTTGGCTTGGGGTTGCTATGGATCAGGGCTTGAGAGATGTTGAGGCTCTTTTCGGCTTATTGGTGAGAGTATTTAGATTCGGGATGTGTGGGCTTAGAGAGGTCATAGGTGTTACGAAGCTAAGCGGTTTGGGGAGTTGGGTTTTTGAGGTCTGTTGGATTCTTTTGATGATTCGGGGACTGGGGTGCAAGCGCAAACACCATGCTAAAACCCTCACCACGAGCAGGGTTCCGTTCTCTTTCATGAAGAGCCCCAGAGCTACTGCAAAGAAATCAAAATCCATTTAACTCGAACAGTTTCGTGGCACAGGTTCTGCGGCGTGGACTATGAGCTGCTGAATCAGGCTGGGATTCCGGGAGGGCCCCGTGCAATCTGGTGCTTACACCCCGACCCCCCTATTCAGGGTTTGGGTCCAGAAGGGTTTGTTGGGAGCGTAAGGTCGGGTCTAGGCTTTGGACATCTGGGCATTGGTGGAGTTCAGGCTTGTGGCGAAAGGCTGCGTCCTCTTCTGAGATTATGAAAAGCGGCCTCTTGAGGTGTTGGCGGATTCAAGCTTGGAGGTTTCAGGCACACAAGTGCTCAATTGCAAATCATGGATCTGAAGATCTTATCCCGAGCACCTTGAAGACCTCCCCCCGAAAGTGCAAGCACTGGTCCCTGGATTCTCGGCTTGACATCAGGCAGCCAACATCCAACTACAACTGGCTCCCGGCGGAGTGAGCGCAGGCACACTGCGAAGCGACACACATGGCAGTGTTGTAACGGTTAACGCGGGAAGAGACCCACGTGGTGCTGAGGAAGATGCTCTTGGGCTCAAGGACTAGTTACTGGGAAGTGTGCGACAATATTGGACTCGCGCATGTTCAAACCACATTTGATGCATATATGATATAGAGACACGAAGAAGGCAATCACCCTCAGGATGAGTCTTTTGGTCTGGGTCTTTCGATTGTTCGGGTGAATATAGGGCTTTGAACAGTTCCACTTGTCATACTTGTAGCATCATTTCTCTCAACACCCTGCTCTAAGTACTATGTTATGGAACCCCTTCAGCAACCCTGTCAACGAACCCTCAACAGAACTCGGGTTTGAACCCGTAGGGGCTTTGGGTTCTGGGCTTATGGCGTACAGGGTTCAGTGTTTAGGGCGTCCCAGCTCTAAGATTTTGGCTTTCATGGCTTGTGGCGAAGGCTCGGAGCGAGATTTGGCAGACCCCGTTGCAGTTTCGCGTGCCAGGCTCCCTGTACTAGCCGATGGGAGGCACGGCATTTTCTGGTGAAGATTCGTGTTTTCGGAAGGGTGGGAGGGTGGCTGTGGGGACTGTTCTAATGGGTACGTGGTGTTGCTTGGCACGGGTTTTGTTGAATCTTCGCGCTCGGTGCTGGGGATGGTGCATGTTCAAAGCTTGAGGCTTGGGATTGCAGTGATTTCCCTAAGCCCATGCAAGCTGAGCAGTTTTCTTGCTCTTGGCCCTCTCCTAAAACAAGCTTCAAGGCTAGACGCAAGTTGCGCCATGGTAGGTCTCCTGAACCAACACTCCTTCAAGCCGGATTCAACAAGCCCGACACCCTAAAGGTGCTTACGCTAGGTCCTTGGTCCCGTAAAGCCCAACCAGGAGCCATATCGGCGGTCGGTAGCCAGGCCTCCCTCCACAGCCAAGATCCGCCAGAGGCTCAGAACAAGAAGCGAACTGCCAGACCTCAGAGGTTTAAGGCTTCTGGGGCCCATGGGGTTTAGGTCTGGGGTTGAAGGGCTCAACCGTCAGCGCTACTTCGCCGCAACAGACGGAACCCTCAAGCCTAAAGCCCTGAACCCTGAAGATAGGGAACGTCCCCAGCTCAGGCTTTGTTGCACCGTCCTGGCTGAGAGGGTGGTGTGAGGGGAACATGCAATACAAAAACAAATGCTGATGTAAACGATTAGCATGACATAGAACCCAAAGCACCAGCCAGACAATTGCGAGCAAACAAAAATGTTCAATGTCCCTGTGCTTAGGAAGTGAAATGATGAAACGGCAGGGTGCAAATTTGGGGGGGTTCATCGTCCTGCCACAATGTTAAGGCTTGCAATTCTTGGTCATTCATGAATTTTGAGAGCGCCGCATCATCGAGAGCAGATTGTTTGAGCAATGCCGTGAATCTACGACCAACACGAGGTTCTCCAGTTGAGACACACGGCGCTACCTGTATTTTGTGCGAGAAATTGTGACATACTCATCGATACGTGGATGGTATAGCTGGCTTCGTGTGACGTATGCCAAACATGTGTATGCTTGTTCCGGCTGTGCTTCTCAGTCTGTGTGTCTCCCTCTCTCGACGTGTGTATGTGTGTGTGTGTGTGTGTCTATGTGTTTATGTGTGTACGTATGTATGTATGTATGTATGTATTTTTGTATGCATTTGTACAGAGACACTGCACCTCTAAACACTAAGTCCATACGCCCTCAACCGTGTTGGTTAGAGTCGAAGACGGGCAAGCACAGATCTTGCGGGTGGGACCACTTATGCAAGCACAAAATTCCTACGTACATGCATACATACAATATGCGTATGCCTGCTTGTATACTTGGATGTGTACATAACTATATAGGTGCGCATACACGCACGCGCATACACGCACGCGCACACACACACACTGACAAGTATTGTACCGCTGCCTTGACTAAGGTAAGTGATCTGCTTCAAGCCACCACGTGGCAGCTTCTTTGAAAGGGAACTTTCCCGACCTATCTGGGTTTGCAGTTAAAGGCTTTAGGGTTGTTAGGCCTTCGGGGCTTGTTCTTTCGACAACCTGTGAAGACTTTCATAGCTCGAGGTGAGGGCTAAATAGGTTGTCTTAAGGAGTCCGTTTACAAGGTCCATCTAGGTCCTTCACCTACCTTCATCTCATCTTTGGGAATTGTCAAGGATCTTTGGGCTTAAGGACGGTTACGGTTTAGCTCAAGAAGCGCCGGCGTTGACACTGGCGCTTTCAGGTGGTGTGCAGGTCAGTGCTCTTGCTTGAGGTTGAATCATCGGTCCTAGATTTTGGTTTGCAGGTTTTAGGCGCCCGGCCTGTCGCCGGCACCCATGCTTCTGGTTGAACCAGCCACCGGTTACATGGGTGTTCCTGTCCAATAGTGACACCGGAAGCTTAAGTTTGTGGTTTCTTGATGTGGGAGAAGACATCTCAAACGAGCAAGTACCGCAGACCCGCTCATAACTCCAAGCCAGATGCCCGAAGTGGAGGTGAGTGCTCAGTCTTTCTTTCCGAGTAATTACAGGTTTCAGGGGCCTTTTTGTCCCGGGAAAGAGCCTTGAATTCTCTTGGGCTGCCAGCTAAGCGGGCTCGACTGCTTAACTCTGTTTGTCTTTTCGCCTAAACACCGCGAACTTGAACCCAAACCCGAAGCTGCAACAAGCCGAAGCTTCGGAAATCCGCTGCGGCACAAGCACCCCAAGACCCGAAGTCTCGGACCTTTGCCAGACATGCCGCCCTTAAGCCCAGACCTGTAAGACCTACAACAACGCCCTTGACATCCTAAACTGCTCAACCCCACATCCCAGCAATCCTTGAAGCTCAGTGTCCCAGAACTGCCACCCGGCTTGGAAATTCAGCGCCAAGCAGTTGAGCCTGGCATCTTTCAATGCCCCAAAGGGCCATCAGTCGTGAAGCTCAAAGAGCTCTGGTCGCAGGCCGTTCCGGGATGGCAGGCTGCTGAACTTGGCATTGCAACTACGAACAGTACTGAAGTTCACACGCAGCATGGCCATCATGATCATCTTCGTGATGAACGTCAGCATCATCGTGCGGTCACAGCAGCTGGCAGTCTTTGCTGCCAGTGTGACCGTTTGTTCAAACCTACGATGACGACACGAAGCCGGGTTACTGTGATTCAGCACCAGCTTGCTGTCATCTGGTGATGTGTGCGATTGGGAACTAGTGATGGGAAAGCTGCTTCTATGATAGTTTCGATGAGAAGGACGACCATGAGGACTATGACCCTCATCATGATGATAATGAGGAGGAGGATAAGACTGATTCTGAGGATGAGGAGGAGGAGGAGGCAGAAGAGGATCAAGGTGATGACGTTGGGACCAATTTTTGAAGGATCACACCGTTAATGATGATAACTCATGGCATGGTGAGGATGATGTTGATATTGGTCATGAGGAGAAGGCGGAGGAGGAGGAGTACCAGGCACGGGAGGAGGAGAGGAGAAGCATCGATGGTTGCTACTGATGAAGGTGAAGAAGTATCGAAGATGATGACAATAATGGTGATGATGATGACATGCCAGAGACTTTTCAGTGGTTGACGGTGACGGCGTATAGCGTATGTTGAACATTGACAATCCGACTCACGTCTACCTTGGGCAATGTATAGATCTCGGGTAACTAACGATCAGCAGGCTGCCATGCACAACATCCACGGCATAACCCGGAGCGCGGCAGTTTGTGAGGTCTTCTTTGTCGTGCTACAGGTTGAAGCCCCTAAACCTCTACAAACCCTAGAGTGACCCCTAAACCTGTGGGATACTTGAAAATCTAGCTATCTCAGGGCAAGGACTCTGGCGCGGACTCAGTCCAAACGGGTAGGTCATCTGGTCAGAAGAACTCAGAAGTTTAGGCTCCTCTGGCGAGGAAGATCAGGCTTGTTTAAGGTTCTGCCATCCAAGATTTTCAGGTGTAAGACGTGAGTTTGTGACAGCGAGCACTGGTAGTAGCTACAAGGGATACAGCAGACTGATAATCCTGAAACTTGTCAGAGTTTAGAGTAGGGGGTCGGCTTCGGTTCCTCAGACACTGCCATGTCACGTCTGAGTTTCTCGAATGCAGGGGCTCCTTGTATTTGTCAGGAGTTCGGTGCCTCGGATCAAGGATCACGCTAGTGGTGGGTTCCTGTTTACACAACTTGAAGTCCGGCAGCTTTGAGAAACTCTCCTGTTTCACAGCTTATCATGAAGTGATGTTCACTTCCTCGGGGCACACCCAGGCATACGGATCTTGACATCATGCAGCGAGGAAACTCGAAGCCTCCACTCTGTTGAAGACATGAAAATGACGAGAATGTTGCCATTGCAGCTCCTCTCTTCCCATTATCCCTGCTTCTGTGGCTATCACGTCTGTCAGTACGTTTTAGAGCGGGAGGTGAAATGAGTCACAAAAGCATTTCTATCGTGGCTTACACATAAGGACGATACTTTGATTTGCATCTTTGCGGTTTCTACCGCTCTCCTAGGACAAGGACAGCTCATGTATTAGGACTTGTGAGCATTCTGCATCCCCTGGCCGACTATTCTCTAGGTAAGGCCGAAGCCTCGAGTATGGCAAGCGTTGCTGAAAAAATCAGCCGACGTAGTCTCTCTTGAAGGCGAAATTGATCCGGTGTTGAAGAAAAAGCTTTCATGCAAGAAATATCCCTTAAGATGCATTGTAGCACTGTATCAGGCTTGTATCGACTGTCATAGGGCAATTATCGGGTTTCTTACTGCTTTAGGGATCCATACGGATTGCACACCCTTGAAGCTCTTTAAGGCTGCAATGAATTGAGCCGCACCAAGCCCACAAGCGCAACAGCCGGAACATCTGGTTTAGGAATTATACGGAGCACAGGGTTGGAGCATTGAAATTTCGTGCTTCCGCGACGTTTCTGTTTTGAGGTGGTGCGGAGTATAACTTGACAACAGCACTCGGAAGTCCGAATTGTCCGCCAAACCGGATAGCAGTCGAAATAATTAGCAAGTCATGGTGTTCCCTTGTAGTTCCTACATGATGATAATATAACTGTACCTCGAAACTCCGTTCTAATGACTGAAGCCCCCTTGTTGAACCCCATTATAGCACATGAAGCCCTGACAGCCAATGCTGCTTCGCTCTTGGCGTCTACTTAGTGTGTCATTTTCTGGCTCTGGGTTTCGTGCTCTGGCTGCGCGGCTGAAGCTTTGTAAAGCCTATACAACCCTGACCAAAACCCTCCCTTCTTATCACTTCCAAGGCTGGGGCCCTTGCAGCTTCAGATGAGCAGAGTTCAAGAAGTGGGAGAGGCAGAGCGGTTTTAGAAGGGTCTCTGGGGATCTAGAGGGTTTCTCAAAAATTTGGGTTGCGAATTGTTGAGGGTTTTGGGCGGTATAAGGTTTGGGGCTTAGGCTCGGCACGGAGGTTTAGGGTGTGCTGCGATGGAATAAAGGTTTCCGTATTAGTATGGGTTGGGGTGCAGCAGGGTTTGCAGGTTTAGGTTTTATCGCTTGGGATCTCACGTGCACATGTTCGGTAGAGGCCTCCTGTTACCACCCTATCTGAAACTCTACTTTCCTTCTAGGTTCAACACCTAAATATTCAATCCGTTCGCGTAAACTTCCCAGAGTCTGCTTTAGACCTTCGCATACAGAGAGAAGCTTCATTGCGGAGCTCTGAGCCCCAACAGTGCAGCTCACAACCCTCCTGCGCATCACCGCCCGAAGCCGGAAGCCTCGAACCCTCGGTTTCAATGCAGCAGAATACACAGCCGAATACAGCCCGAACGGCTCAAAGAACCACAAAAGCCTCCTTTCTCTTGCTCGCTTCAAGGCCTGCGTGAACCTTCGGCGGAGGGTTCCTCGACTTGAGAAGCTCTGGAGGGGTGCGGCTGCTGCACAGACCACACCACATTTTTTGCAGGTCTATGCATTTGTACGTGTCTGTCTACTGCATACTGGTGTATAGGTGCATATGTACACAGGTGCTTTGCCTACTCATGTCCTTGTCTTAAGCACACATGCAGTGGTTTGCACGCATAAGCACAGCTGTTGATCCTTTACGTAGCGAACCCTGCATCTTGAGAACCTTAAAACGTAGATTCCCAAAGCCTCCTGCAGGCTGCCCGCAAGCTCAGATGTCATGATGGCACGAGGTAGACGTTGTCTAGTTTTGCCTTTGATTCTTGGTCTTTGCTCAATAAAACGGAAGCCTCCACCTTCTGAGCCCCCCCCCCCAGTGCTTCAACAAGTTTGTGGCTCCAAGCTCCGAGGCCTTACCAGGCTGTCAGCCGAGGAGCAGCAGTGATGGGGCGCAGGCGCTCCCGTAAACCTGTATTCACCTCCGAGGGCTCGGCATCCAAAACCCGACACTCCGTAGGGTTCAGGATTGAGACTACAGCTTAGGGATCTGGCCGAGAAGCCCTGTACAGCTTCCGGATACTAAACCCAAAAGCCTGCGATGGTTCGGGAAGAGAGGGTTGCACAGTGATGCTGCCGGGTCCTCTTCCGTTGGCCCTAGAGGGTCATTACACGACTTCACGGTTTGGATGTCCTGGGAGCCCTGCAAGTAAGTAGGAGTCCCTTGTCAAGTAAAGAGTCGCAAGGCCAGAACTCAACACAGCCTTTTCCGTCGCGGTAAGCCTTGGGGGACCAAATACCCGAAACGCCAAACCAACAGTCGCTGACACGAGCTTCCGAAGCGTGGTGGCACGCATCCCTGTCGTCAGGTTTGGGGGAGCCCAGTGCTGTTGGTGCCACTCTCCCATGTGTCGGGCCCCTGGCATGACGCACAGACTAAACCATTCATGCTCAATCTCACATGCACAACCCTGAACACCCTTGAAGCATCAATCCTGATTTCCACATCCTATACCCAAAACCTTGAATGCCTGTCGTATAGCCGAGCCTCAAGCGGACCGGAAGACAGGTGAGTGAGCCTGTTTTGTTGATTCACTCTGCACCACTCTAGCGCGCTAGGAGAAAGCTTACTTGGAGCTTGAAACCGAAGCCCTAAGTCCCTACAGCTCGAGAGCCCTAAGCACCTCCACGGTGAACCTTGACAACGAAAGGAAGGACCCTAAACCCTGAAACGCTACCACAACAGAAGGAAGGGTGGAGTCCTCGGCGATGCCCAGCTACTCGGAGATGCGGCCGCCACCGTCGCACGGGGCCCAACTGTCTGCACCCAGGGACCACAAGGCCAGCTCAAGATAAGCCAGTGAGTCAATTCTACGCCCATTCGCAGGGATAGTGCTCCCTTGGGCTCCCACGCACTCCGGTTAGGGGCGCGGAGTCCATGAGTCGGGGTGTGCGTTTTCAAGGTTAGGGGTTTGAGTGGGTTATCGCGAAAGACCTGCACTCAGAACCTTCAAGCCCTAGTCTAGACTTGAAGAGTTTGTGTTGCAAGGAATAGAGTTTCGGTGGATTCGGCGTCTCCACTGACTCGCCCAAGCACAGGAAGGCCCAATGAGCAGCCTTCTACAAATGACTTCGACCATGGCCCGAAGTTGGTCACCCTGAAGCTGTTTGGGACTTAGCGGTCGTCGTTTCCCCCTGTTGAGGCCGTGGCACTTTCTGTGGACACGGATCCCGACACGATTCTGGAAGCCGCCGAAGTCGGAAGCCAAGGAATCGGTCTGCATGGATGCCTGCTGTTCCTGTTAAACTACACATCTATGTATTTGTCGTTCATGTCTGTCTGTCTATCTATTTACGAAAAAACACAAACCATTCACCAGGTGTAGGACTTCGGTTCGGGATGAGTGTGAGAGTATGGATGCATGTTCATGTGCAGCGATGTCCAAAGAGCCCACATAGCTGCTTCCCTCCAACCTAGAGCAAGCATCGGGACTTCCCTAGCAGACTTCACAAACTTGTACCCACCACTTCAAACCTTACAACTTACTAAACCCTGAACCCGAAACCCTAATCCGTGGCCCCTAAACGCTGCACCCTTGCCCATAAGTTCCAAACCTGAAACCGTAACGGCCTGCGCCGACAATGCCTCACCAGCCTCTTCACCGCCGTAGCCGAGTAAGTATCGCTCTTGAAGTTTCAGAACCTTCGCCACAACAAACATCTGATCAAACCGACACCTGGAGCCGTAACCTTAGCATAAACTGCAACCCTCTGCTCGAAGCCTAAACCCTCGCCCCAAGTCCTCCGAGCTCCTTGGGCTAAACACTGGCTAACTCCGTAGAATTTTCCAGAGATTTCGGCAAGCCCAACAGGCGGTATATGCCCGGAGGAAGCTCAGCTTAGGCATTGGGACTTGAGGGCTCTCGGGCTCAAGCGACTTCAGCGTATAGCGATTTGTATCGGGTCTACTGATTCCCTCAGCCATTCCCAGGCCACCACGCGCACGGTCTCGGAATCCCTGGCCCTCACAGCAGGGGACCTCATGCGCATCTCGGCTTGGAATCGCAGACTTACAGACCGGGGACCGAGCTTGCGGGGTGATTGGCATGCTTGCAACTCCCCCTCAGCGCAGAGCCTCTAAGCTCCAAGCTTCTCCTGAGGCCTAGAAGCCCTGAGCATCCCTGAGCCCTGTCCCCAAGCCTTCTCTATCCTGAAAGCCCCAAACCCGACCCACCGACCCAGGCCTGAAGAGTTTAAACGGCTTTCTGCATTCGCTACCCCATATGCGAGGGGCGTTCCGTTCCCCAGGCTACACTGCGGTGCAGATGCCGCGCGAGCCCTGAAACCGTCTCGAAGAACTTCAACTAGAGAAGCCCTGAACCCTCCTTTGCTGCTTTGCTGATGTCATGCAGGGCTCCCCCCGAGATGGTGTCTTGGTGTCCCTCGCAGGTCAAGTTGGCGCACCAATAGGCAGATCCGCAGATCCGCGCTGCATGTTTCTGAGGGGCTTGAGGTTCAGGATGTCCGGATCACAGAAATCAAAATCGTACCTGATCTTTCCGGTGTTGCTGCACTCTAGCGTCTTGTTCGGGATACATGTTCAAAACGGCATGCCTTGCGTCTTCATAGCAGTGTTTTCACTACTTTGCGAATAAGACTGGACGTCGTCCAACCCCTTCCATGCTTCCCTAAACCCGTGGCTCAACATAGGGTTTGGAACACCCGCAGCCATACCGGCCAAAGCAGCACGGGAGTCATAGCCGAGCGAGAAACTCCAGGAAAATCATGGCTTCCCGCCAGCGGCCCGTCGACGCTTTCAAAGTCACATGGTGACGCAGTGTAGGAAACATAAAGCATGCTTTGTCAACCTTAGTGCAGGCTTGTTGCTTTTAAAAGCACCAGAAAACATATGCACGTGTTTTCCTCTTGATGGGGGGTCGTAGTTTCCGGAGGGACGCCCATGAACTATGAGCCCTGGACCCCACACAATAGAGTCGGCGGCGCGGCTGTATTTCGTCAAGGTGTGGACCGACATGAAGTAGAATGGGGCTTGGTTGTGTCATGCAGCATATCATACAACGCTTGTCAGGATGATCGTAACGGTCAGAAAGGTTACAGCAAAGATAGAGCAAGGACAGCTGTGCCCTTCTGGTTTGCGCTGTTTCGAGTGCTTCAGCCTGCTAGTATGGCTTTCCCACACTGTCCTGGCGCTCCAAGAGCTCTTCAAGTATGCACAGGGTTCTGCAGGATCTCTACCAGGGTTCTATACGGCTCCGTAGGGTTCTAGGGTTGCTTTAATGGCTTCAGCCCTGATTAGAGTCGCTCATACCCAGGTTGCGGCGGCTGCCGCTGCCACAGCCGGCGCGACCGCCTTCGTCACATCTCCGGGCCAGTCAGTTACCAGCCAGCCACTGGGCCACGTTTGGTTTGGGTTGAAGCTTCACGGTTTTGGGGTTTCGGACTGGGGACTATTTGGGTGTATTGAGTCTGTCTATCAGGCCCCTATTCTCGAAGTGTAAAAACTCAAGTCTGAATAATTAGTCAAAGTGTCCACCTCTAGTCACAGTCCCGATACAAACCCTCTTCAAATTCCACCCCGTCCTACGGCATCAGGGGCGTTACGGTATCAGGGGCCGTCAGAGTGTATCAGTTCTGCACATTTCCTATCTCTTTGGTTGCCTTTTCCTTGTTCTACAGTCTCCTCTCTCCCTCTCTTTGCCGGTTTCCTTGGGCCTTCTCGTTCTTGGGCTCAGGGAGCCACTGTAGGCGACAGGCTTGTCAGAAGAAGTAGCAGGTTGCGTGGTTTGGGGTTAGTTCTCGAAGCGCGGGACACTTGCTCTAACCGCCGTGACACCATCACTTCTTGCAGCTCCCGTGTGCAGCTGTTTTCTGTGAAAAAGCCACGGTCAAAACAAGCTGAAGACACTTAAACCCTAGATGTTGAAATCACCTTCGTGACTTCTGAAAAGACTTCTAGACGGTTCC
This sequence comes from Symbiodinium sp. clade A Y106, assembly GCA_003297005.1. NCBI lineage: Eukaryota > Dinophyceae > Suessiales > Symbiodiniaceae > Symbiodinium > Symbiodinium sp. clade A. The sequence goes on along the minus strand of BGNK01001739.1, from coordinate 46,568 downwards.
TTTTCGCTACCTGAAAGGTTTCATCTAAGCCTCGGCATGGCTCAGGTCCACTGCCCCACGCGCAGGGATCGCTCCGGCCGTCACGGCCCCGGCTTCGAGTGCCCAATCCTTCTCTGCCCCGTCGCACGCGCTCCCAGCAGCCCGGCGCAAACATTTTAAAGACAGTGGATACATGGGATTGAGGGTTTGGGCTTGCGAGGAATATCAAACTTACAAGGGGGCCCGAGTTTGGGATTCTAGGTTTGGGGTTGTGTGAAGCACTGGCATGTGAGCTCTACGTGGGCTCGTCGAGTGTTCACCTGGTGAGTTCTTTGGGGCCTCAATACAGCGGGTTTGGATGACAACATGCAACAATGTTGATGGGAGTGACCACTGGACGTTGTTTAGGGGGTCACGAGACTATACCTGAAAATCAGAAATGCTGATCTGACATAGACCCTAGTGGAGCAGAGCCTGTAAGAGCCATATGGTTTCTGCCTGGCTTTCAAGTACGCACCCGCGCTAATCCAAACCTTGACGAACCTTGCCTTTCAAGACCTTTTTCATAAGCAATAAGAACAAAGCATCTTCAAACTAGATACCTAAACAGGCCCTTGCTGGAGCAGCGGTTTTGGCCGGCGGCCGACGGAGAATGCGCAAGAGGATGGCCGTGAGGTCTGCAGCCGCTGTTATGGAGAAGTACACCTCCCTGTGCAAGGAGAGGGTCGGGCTTGGGGTAGGGTTTAGGGCTTAGGGGTTTCGGGGCTCTCCGGATCGTCCAGCCCTGAACCTGAATCCTGACCGCCCTGAGCCCTGAAAAGCCCTGAAACACCTCCGAAAGCTCCACAGCCGTAAACGTCGGAGAGATGTGAGCTGAACTATTATCAAGCCCTTATGCAGCCCTTCCAAGACCGCATACATCCCGCTGGGCGCATGTTGCAAGCTTCACCCGAAGCCCCACACCGCCAGGACTCCGACCCACCAGAGTCGATGAGAAGGCGGTTTGAGGCTGTTGTGGCTCAGGCGCAGGAGGACATTTGCAAGGCAGGGTCAGAAGTGGATTCTCGCTAGAAGTGCATGCATCCAGAGACCCTGTTCTAGCCACTGAGACCTCCATATTGGTTGCTGCTCAACCCTAATAGAGCCCCAAAAGCACACGAACCCAAATCCCAGCGCCGTTTAAGGCGCCTGTTCCTTCATTCCATCATTCCTCCATGTCCAGGCCATCGAGGACTGCGATGGCGGAGCCAAGCTACTTGTCCTTTCGGAAGACTTCGAACCAAAACCTTCAGTAGCTGAGCAAATAGTATCTTGGGAACATTTGCCCCGGCCGGCGGGTCCCAGTCCGGTTTAGGCTGCGGCGGGACGTGGCAGCGGTGGGGGATACCATACGGGGCCGGGAAAAGAGACTGCGGGTCGAGAATGCACAGCGCACGCCCATATACATAGACAGAGAGAGAGAGATTGATTGATTGATTGAGTTGTTTCTTTGGTTGCTTATACCTCTTTGCATGGAGGAAAAATAAATATAAACAAGTCTGTGTAAGTGTATATATACAGAGATAGAGTTACAGAGAGGGAGAGAGAGTTCTACACTAACTGAGTAGGTACCCTTGTGTATAGCTTGGAGGATTCGCCGCACAAACTCTGAACCCTGAACTTGAAAGGTTGAAGGAAGTGTCAGCTGGGATGCTCATACCTCAGGACCTTGTTTTGTGCAGAAGTGAGTCAGCTCATCTGACATAACGGCGTTTGCAACCAGTTGCAAACACTGTTGTCGGGTATGCAGAAGCTACTGTGTTTCCCAGGATTCTGCCTGACCCCACAAATCCCTTTGTGATGGTGCAACACCCTGAAGCCCAAAATCTAAACAGCAAGCTTCATGACGAAAGCTCCGAGACCCAAACCCGGATTGTTACAAAATCAAAGCAGATCAGAAGATTCCGCGTTTGTTGACGCAAGAATTCAATAGAAAGCCCTCCACCCTCGGATCTTCCAGGTTCTGCAAGGAGCCATACACGCGTGGGGACCGCGGCGGTGGCGGTATCGCCCGAGTGCTCACCAATGGCAACGTCTTTGAGAAAGCCGGGGTCAACCTCAGCGTCACTCAGCTGTGCGATCGCTTTGATAGGTGCGGTTGATGCTGCTCGAGTAGATCTAGTTGCTTGAAGGAAGTCAGCGTTACCTTCCTGGGAGATGCAACTCCGCAGACATCTTCAAAGCTGCCCGCGGCTCTTGAGACACCAGTCAAAACCACAGCGAGAGCAGCAGCGAAAGCAGCATGGCGCGAACTGGCAATCTAGAGTGCCAAGGCACCATCAGCACCATAATGTTCACCACCACCGCCATCACTAAAGTCATCGCTTATCATCAGCAGCAGCCAGCAGCATCGCCACCATGACCAAAAACCAATGCCAACCACAGCAACCTGAGCAAAAGGATGTTGACAGCACTCCTAGTCAGTATACCTCCCCTACCCTGTCAGTGCGAAGACCCGCAAAGACCAAACCCCGAACCCGGATCCGATGCACCGACCCCACTCGGTGCATCTTAACCCTGAGCACCTTAAACTGACTGACCGGAAGACTCTGGAAGTATAGGCCCTATCAACAACCCTGAGATGACATTAACCCTGAGCCCCACCCCTAAATCTGAAGAACCTGAAATGTGGAGCCCCTCCATTCCCTAAGCACGTAACCATCAACCCCAACACTCCAAACCTCAAACGAGGAGTACCCTTACAGAAACGCGATTGCAATCCCCAGGAAAAACAAAGCCATGTTAGGGTAACCCTTGCAAGCCAGAAGACAGCCTTGAACCCTTCCGTCAACTCTTACGGTAAACCACCCTACCCCTACCACCCTAACTTAAAGCCCGAAACCCTAGAGTAACCCTCTGTATAGGCGGCTCCCCTAGTTTGTCAGGTTGTCTGTTCTTTGAAGGTTGTCTATGGAGAGATGCCCGAGTCAGCGCTGAACGCCGCAACCGAGAGAGGAGCTGACCGTGCCGGTGGCCTGGGATCGGCTCTTGGGTTTTTGCCTGGCTTCTAGAAGTTGTTTTCAGGTTTGGGTTTAGGGCCTTTGGGGTTTAGGACGTAAACGGGTTTTATCCAATCAGGGTCAGCATAGGGGTTGGGGCTTTGTTTTTCTGATTTCAAAAAAGGGTTGCTCCAAGCGTTCCGACAAGGGTTCTACAAGGGGGTTTTAGGGTCTTGAGTCCTTTTTTTGAGGGGGTCGGGCATCACGAGTTTAAGGGATCTACAAGATTTTGGGTTTTGAGTTTTACGGTTTAGGAGTTGTTGGGTTTCAGGTTGAGATTTCGAGGTTTGGGGATTGTTTGGTTTGGGGTTCAGGGTTTTACGTTTCGGGAGTCTTGGGGTTCGGGTTTGGAAAGGGTTCCGGGCTTCACCGCGTCTTAGGGATCCAAAACCCTGAAGCCGAAGCCGTAGTTTGACGGCCATTCAAGCATGAATTTCGGCTCAGAAGTACAATCCGTACCAGGGAGAGGGTGTTTATACATCATGGGCTGCATTTCCTGGCCTCACCCATGTTGGGTAGCAAAATCTTCCGGAAAATAGAGCCAAAAAAAGCGCAAGGTTGTCGGCCACGAAGACGAAAAAGCCCGTGGCAGGTGGAAAGCTGAAGCCCGGGCAAAAGGTCCCCTTCTTCGCGTGCGGACTGTCCTCCGTAATGCATCCAAAGAAGCCCGGCTTGGCGTTTGAAATTCAGGATTTTATGGGAAACATCTAATGAATCTAATTCCTGTAAGGTTGAGATTTTCGGGCGGGGGGGGGGGGGGGTCAGGGGGTAGGTTTTGGGATGTGAAGGGGCTATTTGGAAGATCTTGGATCTAGAGCCTCGCATTCTAACCCCAAATTGTAAGATCCTTATTGAAAGGAGCTGGAAACCTGTCAGCCTCAGAGGGGGTTTTGGTGTGCAAGGAATCCCCACTGTCCCACCATGCACTTCAACTACCGCTATTTCGAGACGGAGACAGGACAGTGGCAGCTCGGCGAAAGGGGCACAGGAAGTCTGGGTAGTCCTGGCTTGTTCAGGTGAAAATGGTTTTATGCGAGACGAAGAGAGAGTCTTACCAGGCCTACAGGCGCAGAAGCGGAGCTGAGGTGGTTTGGCGGCGGGACGGACATCACTCCCTCCTACTTGGCTGCTTGGGCACTGCTCAGACTCCTGCAAACCTAGACAAGAGTGTGTCCGAATGCTTCGAGCCTTCCGCCCTCTTAGAACCCCCGAAACCAACTCAAAGCGCTGCAGAACCCAGGACAAGGATGACATGAAGCATTTCCACGGCACCTACAAGGCTTCGTTCTATTTAGACCACTGGAAAGCTTGGTATTGACCCTTTCTGACTTGAAGAGGATATGATTTAGGCATATGTTTCACTGAGTTCCGCACCCTCGCAAGACTTTGTCAGCTTTCCCTGGAATGAGGGTTTTTGGATTTGTGCTGCAGGATTATGGGTAGTATGGGGTTTAGGGATATTGGGTTAGGCGCAACGTGTTCACGGTTCTAGGGTTGCAAACAGCGTAGCTGAAAAGGGGTGTAGCCTCACCTTTGCAGCAATAGGCTTTTCGAGAAGCTTCGTGCAGGATGTTTGCGACAAGTACGACCCCGAGTGGTACAGCAAGTTCAAGAAACTCTGGCAGCAGCTCCAGTCGTTGACGTTGAACAAGCTTCCCTGAACCGCAAGCCCGAAGCTGTACATCTGAAAGCTCGGAATAAGGCCCCCTCCTTTCCCTTCAATGCTTAGGATCTATTCCAGTTCCAACTCCTCAACATGAAACCCAAACCCTGAGACGTGAAACGGCGAGCAATCTTCTACAACTCATGTAACGACTTCTACTTAAGAAAGCTCCCACTTGTGGTCCCGATGAGTCCTGGTATCCTGGTGCAACGATCGGTACTAGTGCTAGAATACATATCCCAAGCCCCATTCTAGGTTATTCGAGCCGGTACATTAAGGGAATCCTCTTAGAAGGTTTTAGGACAAGTCTCACGATGATTCGAGAAGGAAGTGGGCCGACGAGTACTTCCTCATCCAACATCGCCAGGCTTTGCAGTTCTTGGCATGTTTTTGTGGTGTGCCAATAATATGCCCCAAAACCGTATTGCAACTATTGGGTTTTATGGTCCCAAATACTACGGTTTGGGCCTAGGTCCCTTGGGTTTCCGGGTCTGTTGGCCGGTGTAACCTCAAGCGTCTGGCCATCAGCCTGGGTGGCTGACGGCGGTGAGTAGATGATACATCTCAGTGTTAGACATAAAGACAATAGCCAAGATTCAGATGCTAGAACAGGCACCTATAGTATTATAGGTTGGTTTAATCAGGCCAAAGGACCTCGCTGGTTTTCAGAATTTCAAGACTGCTGGGGTGTCGCTGACGATGTGAACACCACTGTCAGTCTCGCAATGTCCGTTGAGCTGTGTCATGCACCTGTCGTTGTCAGTGTTGTCAGTCTGTCCCTGAACACCTGAGTGACCCTACCGCTGAAGAAGCCCGGGAGCCCCATGAAGCCCCAGGAGACCCGTGGTCTGGGTGGCATCTTCTTTGACGACTTCAACACGGAGGCAACAGCGAAAGCTTTAGGGGTCTTGGTCTTTAGGGGGTTAGTGTACTGGGGGTTTAGGGTGACGGTTTAGGGTATTACGATTCAGGGTCTGCGATTTTGAGTTTAGCCTCCAGGTCGTTCGCTTAAGGGTCCAGATCCTAAGGCGTGGAGTGAAAGCTTGGGTTTAGATCTTGGGAGGCGGCTGGAGCCGTGCCAGATCGTGCCAGAAAACACTATGCATCTTCGTAGCTTCGGGGCTTCTCGTGGTGTAGGGCCAAGGTCTTGGGAGTTGAGGGCTTCCGGGTGCCATACAGGGCCCAGTGTGAAATCCCAGACTCCCAACCCTTCGGAATCCCAAGTGCTTTCTCGCAGGATCCCGAGACGCACCTGAAGTTCTCCACCGACTGCCTAGCCTCAGTCGTCAAGGCCGGCTAAGCGGCTTTGTATGGGTCCTACCTTGGGTCGTACCAGGGTTTGATCCGGGATGTGCAAGGCCTTGATGTGGGGTTCAAAGTATTTGGGTTGGAAGGAGGTTGGGTTCGGACCTGGCTTATGGCCCGAACTTCAAGAGTTCAACAGCTCTGATCCGGAAACAGGCGGGCCAAGCTCCAAACCCAATGCCCCGAATAACATGAACCCTTTAAATCACCCCGAAGCCTAGCAGGCTTAGCAGGTACCGCTGTGCTTAGGCTTAAGAGTTCAAGAGCCATAGTCGATGTCGGGAAATCGCTGCTCATTTGCAGGCGTATGTGCCAATTCTCGAGAAGAACAAGGACACCTCTGGCTGAAACGGGCTATCGAGTTCATGATTTGAGGCTTTGGGTGTGAGTCGGAGTATGAGTCTGTTATGCTTTTGTTTTGTGCAGGACTCTATTTGGATGCTATTGCTGATTATGGACCCTACACCCTGTGCCCTAAACTTGAAAGGACCAAGGCCCCTCGATACAAGACAGCCCCAAAGGACAAGGAATACACCGACGAGCAGAAGCAGTGGCAGCTGGTACGACGGGGTCGCTACGTGCCTTGGGCTTCCTAGAACCATGAGCCTAGGCTTAGGGGTTCTCAGGGTGTTAGAGTTCGAGCTTCTGGGATTTAGGGCAGCTTGCGCGGGTTGGATGTTGGCGGTTTTGGGGGTCCACGTCATTTCTACGAGGGCTTGGCGTGTAGCCTCAGGTTGATTGTGGTTCCTAAAGCTCCCTGGCTTCGGATTCTCCAACTTTCGATTGGACCTTGAGCCAGAAAACCTGAAACCGCAGCCATCACTGCATGTTGAATCAGCGGGCCCTGTTGTGCCCAACTCTGCGCTGCCAAAGCCTCCCCCGCACCATCAGAGATTGTTTTTGGTAGACGTGCTCGGATGCTCGGCTTTTGAGCTTTGTTGCACCGGATGTTGTGCCCATGAAGGGTTTGCTAGAATCCCGGGGATATCCAGGGATCCTGAGAGGGTCTGAAGCCCAGACCCAACGCTCAAAGCCTCAGGTCGAATTCAACCTCGTCTACGACCGCGGCACCGTCTTCGGACTCAAGATGCTCAGCAGTGGCGTAGGCCGCATTGCGACTGGCACTGCATTGGCAGACCCGGGCTTCTTCCCTTCTCGTATTTTGTAGCAACTCTACTCCGACTAGATACCCGTAAAGGGAGGCGCATCAAAGACAAACCCGCAGCCTGTTGCTTAAGTGTGCAGGCTGCCGGTCTCTAGGAGAGTTGTGGGCCGAGGCATATCTTGTGCGAGTGTTCTGGAGCTTCTCGTGGGCTCTTGGTTTGCTCATAATCTTCATGCTGTGGCTTAGACTCAGACTGCCAACCGACGCAAAGCAAATTCATCTCTGGCCCTCACCAAGCCATGAAACCCGAATCATCGGGAAAGCACGCCGAACACTCGACGTAAGGCCCGAGAGACACTAGGATTCAAGGATTTGGATGTAACGTTCTCAGCCTCCTCCATGCACAAGGAAAGCATCTTGATGTCCCTGCCAGAGAATGCCAAGTGGCTCTACGCCCATGAGCCCAAGGAAGGCTCTCCAGAGGCGGAGATTATGGAGGCTTATAAGACTCCGCAGGAATGGGTGTGATCCCTTTCTCTCTGACCGTCTAGGTCTGAGAGATGTTTTTTGTGATGAACGTCTTTAGGATGTAATCTACGATCTTGGGCTTTAGAGGAGTAAGATCACAACTTAGGGTTTGGGCTCAAGAGTGAGTTGTGTAGGCTGCTTGCGGCTTTACGCTTTGACCAGGACAAGAACAAGAGAAGCATGGAGCAAACGGACCACCGCGGACCACCCCTAAACCCCGAAAGCCGAACGCCTGACACTCTGAAAACGAAGCCCTAAATCCAAAACCCCACAAAGCCCTTAGTCCTAAACCCCAAAAGCCTTTTCCCAGTCAAACCCAAAAGCCGCCAGCACTGCTTTTGCTTAGGGCCGGCCGTGCTTTGAAGATTCGTCGAGATCCGTCGTGCCTGAGAAAAGGGATGAGCAGGGTTTAGGCTGTGCCGGCCTTCAGTTTCAGGTTCGACCCAGACTTTGGGTTTGATGGCTCAGTTTTTGGAGGCTTGCAACTTGGAGCTGTGAAGGTTGATGTGGTCCTGTTTTGTGCTTTGCAACTAGATCGATTCAGCCTTGCTGCTGAGAGCATGACATCCTTCCGACTCCTGAAGCCGAAACGTCTTCGGTGTTGCGTGCGATACGGTTCCCCTCCAAAAAAAGTCCAAAAACCGTGATTCACAAGAGGGTTGCTGGGGGTTGTGGGATCGGATGTAGATTTCCCGATGAGCCCAGGAGTAGCGGGGACCATACCATGTTTATGCAGGGACAGTAGCCTGGCTTCCAAGATTGTGCGATTGTTTTCAGCCTCATTGGGGTCTAGAGCTGTTTAAAGTTTAGCATCTCTCGACCCCCGTAAGCCCCAAAGCCCGCCGAAAAGCAGCTCCACACCCCAGCCAGGCCCGCCCAGTTACACATGTCATGTTCACAAAATTATGGTTCTGCTTTGAAGGCAGCCTACAAAGCAAGCAGCTGAGTTTTTTAGTGACACAAGAACTGCTTGCCGCAGGCTGGTTCAACCAGGAGGCTCCGGCGGAGGACAGCCTGGGACTGTGTGAATTCTGGGGCAAACCCTCAGGCGAAAAATCACCAAACTCTAATTAAGCCTTGACCTTTGCAGGGACTACAATCATGGACAGCTTGGAGACTCCATGCCTCATCCCGCCACTCTAGGCTTTCAATCCTGGGCTGCAGGCGGGGGTTTCAAGGTGAGACCGGCTGACGCTTGAATCTTGCGGAAAGGGAGCCCCCCTGGCAGCCCCGAAGCCCCATGCCGAGCTTCCTTGGAGGAGTGCAGCAGCCCACCTGTCATGGAGGGGCTGAGGCTCATCTTCTGCAAGAAGGGTGAAGGAGAGAAAGGCAAAGCTCAGAAATCGGGAGCTTGCTTTTGTTCAGGTGGCAGTTAGGGTCAAGCTTAGGTGTGGAGAGTTGTTGGGAGGACCTAAGCGGTCAACAGCCCCACTCCAGGTACTACTGTTGCAGGCGTCTTGTTTTGTGGATTGCTTTACTTTCTTCTTACATTGCTTTATCACCTTTTTTGGCTTCGCATTTAACCTCGAGGATGAGAGGTGCCATTTCGCTCTAGCTTAGCATCTCGCGGCTTAGGGCTTGGTGCCCCAAGATCTAACTGTCCTTCGGAGTCTCAGAGTTGCTTCGAGTCTATTCCCCGAAATCTTTACTTCTTGAGATATCCCAAAACCCGAAGCCTTAATTTTTGGTGGATACTTCAAATACCAAGCATAAACCCTAAACACTATTCCACTTATGTGGGCCCGGCCCTCTTGCTGTCATAGCTCTCGCGAAGCCTTCTTGAAGCCACGTCGGATGTCTGCGAAGGAGGTCCTCTTTCCCGAACTCAGTCCCTGGAGCCTGAAGCCCTGACACTCCGAAGCCCACGGCCTAAGCCCCTATCCATCCCTAACCGGAAATCCGAGCTCTCCCGGAGCCAGGACGCTGACGCCAGGAGAGGCGCAGGCAAGTGACTAGACGCTTCCCGGGAGACTCAGATTTCATGTTCAGGTGTGTTGGGTCAGGTTTCGGGATTTGTGCTTCGCTCAGTGTTGGCTGGCGGAGGTCTCACTTCATAATGGCAGTTGACCCTAACCTCCCTGCAATCTTCCTGGCCGAAGCTCCAAAACCCAAGCCTGGGAGCCGATCATTCGGGAGCGCCTACCCAAACACCCTGAACCCAAGTGACGAACCCTCTGACCCTAGTCCTAGTCTTTTCAAACCTCGCACTCTGAGCCCAGATCCCTCAAACCTCGCACTCTGAGTCAGCAATCCCAAGCTCCAAATCCGAAGCGGAGCTCTCTTCTTGGTTCACCCATCTTTTGTGTCACTGCATGAGCCTGGAGCCCCAAGCCCGAAAGCCTCGCATCTTGTCTTTTCCTGTTCTTGCCACGCTGAAATGGCCAAGGTTGCCCCCAAGAATCGAGGGCTACAAAACCTAAAGTTCTAAAACAGCGAACCCCAGACTTTACCCGGAAGGCCCTAAACCCTGGAACCTCAGAAACCCCAAAAAAAATCCTCTCAGCCTCAAGCCCCGCCTTGCCAGGAGGCTGCCGAGAGGGCTCGACGGAGGAGTGGCAAGGCTTGGGCTGCAAAGTCTTAAATCCAACTCCCCCTAACTCACATCTTGTAAACCTGATGAGTCCTATAAGTCCTATACATCACACAAGCCTCATAAGTTCTGTAAACCCTGCGAACCGAACATGCCCAAGAAGCCTCAATCCCCCAAACCCCAAAAAGCCATAAATACGGAATAGTTGCTGAAGCTGCTGCATTGAGAAAGCAGCATTTATACGACACCCAACGTTGCTGTAGGTGCCCAGCGCCGAAGAGCCCCTCCTGGCACCCGACCTGGCGCCGGAAGGCCCTCCCCCACCTTCTTCTGAGGCTATATTAGGGTCGGAAAGTGAGGGTCGGAGTACAGGATGAGAGTGCAGTCGCCGGTGGGGGTGTGTGGGCTTAAGATCGGATGTGTTGAGAACCTTATTGCTTTTGGTGTTTGAGCATCCGCTGAATTTAAGAACGTCAATGGCAGTTGAGGTTGTCGTGCGTCCGGTGCGGTGTAAGCCTTTGGTACACGTCGCTGAGGTTGACGCTTTTGGTGTGAAGCCTGGGCACTTTTGCTGACAGAGTGCCTCCAAGAAAACCGGGAAAGTCTAGCACTCATATCATCCGCGTCACGCGTGGACGCTGGGGAGTTTCGAAGCGATTTCCTCGCTTTCAGCACTCGCGCATGTTTATCCAGGCTGCCACAGAGGATGCAAAGAAGAGAACATGCTAGTGTTTCACCAAAGCTCTCTGCAGCCACCCGCAAGATCCGATAAGAAGACTCTACCAACTCAAGGCTGGATCTCCAGAAAAGGCCCGCACGGCCGGTACCACTGGCCAAACCGCCCGCATTTAGAGTTGCGTGTTGGTGTTCGCTTGGGGCAAGCTTCGGTAACACGAGCCCGGGGCGAGGCATTTGTCTTGGGGATTTGGGTTTAGGTTGTCCGGCAGTGCAGAGTTTCCTTGCTGGAGTTTAGCTAAAGAGCATGCGGGTCAATGTTGAGGGATGGGATGAAGGTGCTTGGCATACGAAGGCGATTTAGAATTAAACTTAAAATTTAAGTTGCAGGGCCCATGCAACAGAGCGCAGCCGCGGGTATGGCTGGAATTCGATTTCACCCCCCTCCTCTGAACCAACCCCCCCCACCCTCTGCACCCCCACCCTGCACCCAAATAGCGAGCCTTGGATTAAAATTGATTTTAATCCGATTTTCGGGCGGAGGATGAGACGGATTAGAATCAATTCCAATCCTTTCAGGAGAGGGTCGCAGCAAGCGGATTAAAATTGATTCTAACCCCATGCAGCATGACGGCGGATTAGAATCGATTTTAAGTTTCCAGGCACTAAAGCCGGATTTAAATCGATTTTAAGTGACGGANAACCCCATGCAGCATGACGGCGGATTAGAATCGATTTTAAGTTTCCAGGCACTAAAGCCGGATTTAAATCGATTTTAAGTGACGGAGGAAAGACCGGCTTAAAATCGATTTCAATCCGGATGTAGTGCCTGGAGACCTAAAATCGATTCTAATCCAGCCCATGCAATTGAGTAGTTTGGGTCGGCTTAACATCGATTTTGAGCCTCCCCACATGGCACACGACCACAATGGATTAGAATCGATTTTAATCGGTTGTCTCGGTCGTCTTCGACAAGCAAACCNCACGACCACAATGGATTAGAATCGATTTTAATCGGTTGTCTCGGTCGTCTTCGACAAGCAAACCTTGAGGATTACAATTGATTTAAACCCGGAGTTGAAATCGAATTCCAGCCATATTCCTATTTAGGGTACTATATTAGGGTCCCCTATTTTCGGAAACTCCCTTGTGGAACCATGAAGCAACGGGAGTTTTCAACACTCGGCGTCGAAGCTGTAGTTGGGGTGCAGCTGTAAGTCAGCAAGGGGTTTCACCTTTAATTCCATGTTCGTTGGCTTTCGGCTCGCGCACATGCTGTGTTGTAGCTTGGGATTGAGACGCAGCGGCTTTCATAGCAATCTGTTCGCGGCTTGAACTTCGGTTCCAAAAAGTTTTCTCCAGAGGTACGAACATGCAGCCGTGCTGTGACCGTCCCGGACGAGTGGTGGGTGGCATGAATCTGTCCTTCAAGATGCAAACATGCATAGTCAAGTCCTTTTGCTTGAGAGAGTTAAGGCAAAGCACCGAAGGAGTTCTGAAAAAGCTGCCCTAAAGCCCTCAGCCCTCAACTCCTCGATTTCAAAGCCCCTTAGCCCGACTGAACCCCAATCCTTCCAAACCTAGAAAACCGGAGCCCACCCGAATAAGGCGTTGGCTCTCCATGGACGAGGAGATGCCTCTCTATGCAGGCGCCTGCGTGCGTCCGGGCCTCGACGAGGGATGCGGCTCTGGTGCCCTTAGGCCTTACCCGTAGGCTCCATAGTTCCTTTTTGGGATTCATATTTGGAACCCTATACTAGTAATCCCAAAAAGGAGCTACTATCCTATGCACGTTTAGGGTTTCTGGGTTGTGGCGCCAGGTAACCCCAGGCCCGGAACATAGCAAGACCAGTCCGAGATTAAGGGGTCTTCCCCTCAGGTCGCGACTCACCAGGTTTCACTGCTTGCGTGCGAAAACAAGGACGAGTAATTTGCGAGGTGCACTCACTGGGTTCTGGGTAAGGAACTTAATCTAAGTTGCCACGATAGCGACCTATAGCATAATGGTAAGGTTAGGAGGTGCCAAATCAGCATGTGGGGACAGTGTCAGGAGCTGTGGCTGCAGTGGGGTATTTAGATCTGGTGCCTGAGGCTTAACCCCTCGCGCTCCGTCACTGAGCATAAAGCAGGACGACGACGCAGGACCCGTCCTCGCTGGGAGGGTGTGGGCATGTTCAAGAGGTTGAATACCGAAAATACTGACCGATAATCGAGGCTATGGTCATAGGCAACTTGAAAGCACAGAGTGTCTTGCAGGGTGCAGTCATACAAGCCATACAAAATCCACAGACCAAGTAGATAGGAAGTGTACCTCTTTTGTGCGGCATGTTTGCCGGGCTTGTACTTTCGAGTGCAACGGCGAGCGTACCATTCTCGGCCTTTTGCAAGGGAGCAGCGGGGCTACCGTAGTATATCGCATGCCTTCACGCCAGCTTTGCAAGGCTTCCAAGCACGCCGGATTCTGCAAGCTGGATGGCTTGAGGTTCAAGCATTGACAGTTAATACACAGGTTATGTTTAGAGATAAAGGCGTTCATTCTTTCCAGGAAGGAGCTAAGAGCCTCGGATGTCTTGGCCGACTTGCATCCCGAAATTTTCCGAGGTTTGGAACTACAGTTGGCAGTACGCCCTCAAGCACATTGAAACTCTAAGCGTCTACCCCCCGCAGGAGCATGAATGCATGCGCCTCGCTGCCGTCATATTCTCGAGTACCATGACGATAAAGAGCATGAGTAGATATGGCAACCAGGAAAGCCGGTAAGCCAGTTGACCATCGCCAGATGTTGTAATTAATTATCCGCTTCTGCCAAGTTGAGCCAATCCAATCTCCTGGAGCTGTAATATGGTTTCAGCGATTCCCGGCAAGGCGACACTGTTCCAGAACCTGATACGACCCAAGTGCGCGGTTGACAGGCAACTCCAGCCCATGTGTGTTGTGCACCATGTTCGGTTCTACAGCACACTCCTGGGATGGGTGTTCCTGTCAGCTTTAGAACTTTAGGGTAACTAGGGGTCTAAACTTAAAACTGCGATCCCATTAGCATGGCCTGCCACCCACCCTGGAACGACGACCCGTCGGCGGTGGAGTCGGCGCCGGCAGAGGAAGTCTTGCCTCCCGGGACTCCTAACTCAAAAAACTGAGATGTGGAGGGCCAGAAGAAGAAGTCCGATAGGAATCGGGTGCCTTTCAGTTGTTCGCTTTGGGAACCAGGATCAGCGCGTTGGGAGAGATTTGGACTATGAGCTGTCTAGTTGGGCTTCAGGGTCCGAGCGCGTCGGTTGCTTGGGCAATCTCAGCCCTCATGCTTAGATTGCTACGATTGCATCAAGGAGACCTGCATGACGAGTGGTGACTTTTAGATAAAGTTGATGACTTTTAGATAAAGCTGATCAAATTGTGAAGTAAAGCTTCTCAAGTCTCTACGGTTTGCCACTCTGGAGGCAGCAAGATCTTCGGACCCAGAGCTCTGAAGGCCTGATCTGAAAATTACCCGCATTTTGAGCCTGAACCTGAATCCCACACGACCAGGTTTATGAAAGGAAGGTGTCAACCTGCATCATTTTCAGCCAAGTTCGCTGCATCCAAGGATAGCGGAGCACAAGGCTGGGTTGGTGAGAGGGTTCGAACAAGGGCTGTGGCGAATCTTCCGATTGGTTCTTTGTTTTGATAAAGTCAGGGGCATGCTCCGACCGGTCAGGCGATCATCCGAATTCAGATAACAGTGTATGATATGTACACACACACATATATATATATGCATATATATAGGTATATCGAGATTATGTATAGAGCAATATACATATATAGTTCTATAACTACGCAATACTATCTAATTCTGCAGTTTCAGAGTGATAGTATACCGACAGAAATATATACTCAGGTATTTCTATACCTGCATAGTTATGCAAGCATAGAACTGTATAGCTACATTGCTATATACTGTCATAGTTATGTGTATGTATATATATATATATACATATGTGTACATGCATACCTGCCTACTTACCTACCTACCTACCGACCTACCTACATAGAGACATACACATGAACATCCACAGACGTACATCGATACACATAAAAGACATATACCCGCATACATATGTGTATGCATACATATATACACATACACATACAACATATGTGTATATATATATATATATGTTCGTTCTATTTCTCGTTATCGTCGCCAGGCGGGCGGTACTTCGTTTCGAGTCCCCGACCACCTTTCGCTGATACGAGTCCTGGGCTTCTGGGCCGCTGTTTCTTAGCATGCTGTGAGGAGAACCACTTCAAAATTCTTGGGCTTTTTGTTGCCATTTTTTGTAGGTTAGAGTTCTTGGGCGTGGGTATTGAAGGAAAAAGAGAAGCATTCACGACCAGGGCATGAACGTCGCGATCATGTATCAGCTCACAGTGGGAAATCCATATATCCAAAACCTTACCTGTGCAGTATTTCCATCCTACGATGAGGTCTTCCCACAGCCCGGAGCGCCCGCTGTTCTCTGTTCACTAGACTGCGCATGGAACGAGTCTTGCAAAATCACACCGTATGTTTTGGGGAGCGGTGGCTGAGCTAGACTCCTGGCATCAATCTAATACGACTCTTGTAGCGCAGATCTTTAGCCGAAAACATGTCTTAATCGCACGGCGTCCTACAGAGAAAGTACCCGAATCTCATGTGAGGAATGCAAAGGGACTGTACAGATGTATAATCTTGGAGGCAGTTCTTTTTAAGGGTTCATTGCGAGACGCAGGAAAGTCTGTGCCAACTCGAGATGCGCAATGACCAACTCCCATTAAAAGACTAGTTTATTAGGGAGAGGATATGACGAGGACCAGAACATGAAGGGTTAAGAAGGAACTCTCAAACTTTGTTGGAGGAAGCATCTTCCGGGTGATCAGAGACATCCGGACCAGATTCGTCTACTAAAGGCAACAAAACTGAGGGGCAGAATTCCCTGAGGCGTAGGTGCATATTTTTGTTCATTCTCGTGTTTCCATCCTACTTCACAATTTCAATTTGAGTTTCGATCACATCTGCGTCGCCGGCCAGAAGGTCACAGACATGCGAGTCCTTTGCGATTCCTTGCGACTGCGCCAATTTAAGGCAAGGGTACATATGGAGCCGTTTCCGCCTTCCGAGATGATCGAACGGGGGAGGACTGGGTTTAAAACTGCGTGAACGGAGCCTTAGTCGGTGCTTAATGCCCTGCAAGTTCGACTCGGAAGCGCTATGTTCCCGATACGGTTCTAAACCACGGACCAGTTTGGTTACCTGCTGACCGTTCCGGTGCCCTAGAGCCCTAGACCAGATTCTCATCCTTCACGAGGAGTTTGCGGTGAAGAAGATCCCGAACCCATGCAGAAACACAGTGGAGGTGCGGGCGGCGATTGTCCGGGCTCTTGGTGGCTTGTGGGTCAGGGTTCACGTTGTCCACGGTCACAGTGTTATTATTCAAGCTGGCAGTGCATCTCACTCCACATAACTTATGCCACGAGGCATGTAATGACCTCACTCCGCACAATCTTGCGACTTGGCGGTCCGTGCGGGAACATTGGCTGGGACAAACTCGCATGTGACCCGCACGTCCAGTGATTCTCAAGAGCACGGCACATCTTGCACCTGGCATCTGACACCGCGAGCGCCGTGAACGGTTGACAAATGTGGAAATAGCTGGAGCAACCCGCAACCCTGAACACTAAGACCCTACAAGCTCTAACATCCGAAGCTCTCGGCCCTTTTAAGGCCCCAGGTTCGCAGCCCTAAAGCCCTAAATCCTCAACGCTAAGCCCCAAAGCCTAAGCAGAAAGCCTTCACAATGACCAGGCCAAGCGATGCTTGAGAGAGATCAAGCTGTGCCTTGCCTGGGGTTTGGGTTTAGGTAGCTCAGGGTTGGAGGGGCAGGCATAGCTGTACGGCCCTGCTTCAAAACAAGGGTTTAGACGTTTAGGGTTTCTGGTCTCGTGTTGGCAGAAGCTTTTCGGCGGCGGGAAAGACGTCCTGTATCACCAAGTTCTGTTTTGCAAGCGAGTATGGGGCTTGAAAAGGGGCTGTGCAGACAAACATCAACTGGCTTGAGGTGGCCATCGGTATCTGGGCAGTGAGGGTCTCTGGCTTCGGAAGTTCAAGCCTCGACCTACTCAGCCCAATAGTGTGCTTCGCATGATACAGGGGCGCCCGAATGGTTGGTACTTAGTGTTAGTCTTGAGGCTTCCTCATTATGACGATACAGTACCCCAACATGCCCTGGATCCCTGCTCAGATCATTAAGGCCCCTACCAATTTCCAATTCACATCTGCGAGCGTTCAGAGCGACCATACAGCGCAAGCCAGCCCGATGCTGCGCTCGCCTAGATGAAGCCAGCACCATGAGCAGAGACCCAAACAGGATCGGGGGACTTAGGGTTTAGGGTTTATATAGTATGACGATGAGAAGAATCGCAACACAAGCTACAGCGAGTGAGACCCTGAAGTAAACCTCTTCACAGAAGCCCGAGGTTGAGCATGCTGGAGCATGAGTGCATCATCAAGCTTGTCAAGGTTGCCTCCCCTCCTCTTTTCTTCCAGGGTGTTTGCAGGACGCTTATATAAGCTTTGGGGATCGCAGGGACTAAATATTGGACCCCTGAGCCCTCAAATCCAGAGCCGAAATACCCACAAGCCTCAGACCCCAACCCCCAACAGGCTTGAGCTTTGTGGCATTCGGGTGTCGGAAATAGCCATGGGCCCTTTTGTTGCTTGCATGTATGTCGTGTGCGTGAGCACGATACTGTTTGCGAGTCAGTGGGTGATTGTGTGAGTGTGTGTGCCTGTGTGTGCGTGTGTCTGTCTTTGTGTGTGTGTGTGCGTGCGTAACTTGAAGTTTACCTGCTAGATCAGGACGTGGATGCTATGTTGTCAGCCCCTAAAGCCTTAATCCGTAAGTCATCAAGCCTGGACTGAAAGTACTGACGAGCAGTAAACCTCGCCTGACTCGTCGAGTGCGTGTGACAAAAAGTCATCAAGCCTGAACCCAAACCTGATCCCTAAGCCCTAAACCCGATGCACAGCGCAAGACTTCCAGATACCAAGCGGTTAAGGATTTGGCTTTGGGGTTAACGGTCTGGGTTTCCGGCTTCTCGGTCTGAAGTTCATGGCTTTCGGGGACTGGAGGTATAGGGGCTGTCGGAGTTAAGAACTCAGAGTCTTCTTCTTGGCAGGTGCTTGAGCCACCTTCCACTGTGTTCACCGAGGCGGGTTCACTGCAGCCTCCAATTCGGGGTTCAGGGATTTATAGTTGATTAGTGGTCCTTCCAGCAGCTAGCTCTTTCTATGCCCCTTCTGGCACAGATTCAAAATGTTGTCCTTCCAAATTCTGAACGCCACATCTCACAAGGTGTAGTCAAGTCCGGTCTCTCCTCACCACTCACTCATCTCCTTTGGGGTTTTTGCTGTTGCCACCCACCATGCGCCTTTGTCACAAGGGACTCGGCCAACAGTAAGGGCCAAACAAACAGCTTTACGTCCGGTTGCGATGCCAAACACCGCATTACAGTCATCCATTTACCCCAAACCGCAACCCCCTCTGTAAGGGGGGAGATGCTGAGCGGAAGTGTGCTGCATCCTCCGCCCTAGACGTGAATAAAGCCCCATAACCATGACCTAAAAAACCGCTAACCCTCAACAGCCCGTAACTGGCATCGCAGCTGAGTGAGATTTGGTCTCCCGGCCCTCGGCCGTAAAGCCCTCGAATTCCTTCTTTAAGTTCCAGCTAAAGTCCGGACTAGGGCAACTAGGGTTCAGAGTTCAGGCTCAGATCCAAATCGGGTCCGAGGTTTACCTGGTGACGGAGCTCATGGATGCAGATCTGCACACGGTGATCTGTTCTGACCAGCCCCTCAGTGCCTTGCCGTGGGTGGGAGGATTTGAAGCCAAAAGGCAGTTCAGAGATTCCACTGTGATTTGATTGAAATCTTCTCGTCAGGAGCTGTAAGGGTTATAGGTACCCGGACCAGTTTTTGAGCAGGACTACTGTCATCCTGCTTATCATGACAGAAGTCTCAGTATCTTGACCCTTCACCTGCCAGAGATCTAGTACGGGCTCAGGTGTTAGCTTCGTCCTATGCGCACTTGCCCACCACCTTTAGGGCTGGGTCCTGTTCGTTTGTATGGCTTTGTGGTTCTTTACCGTCTAAGGTTTGGGTGGTGTCCGTTCAACCGCATATAGAGCCGTCTACTATTCCAGGGCCACATGCAAAACCGGTGCCGTCAGATTTCCATACATCCGCGACCCAACGCAAATAAACGATGCAGGTTTCTGAAGCCCCGACCCACAAGGTTGTAAACTGGAAGTCTATGCCCTGGGTGTATCATGGTATACTGTATCTTCCTGAGAAGAAGCCGATGGAGCAAGTGCAGGATCAGCTTAGGCTTTACAATGGGGGTTGGGTGGGTAGGAACTGAAATCCCACGTCTTTTCACCAGTCAGTTGCAAGCAGATCTCCGATTGCATTTCACATTTTCCTAGACCCTCCATCTACCCTCTATTCGACCCTAAATGACCACTATTTGGGACCATATACCCCTATTTGAGGGTACAAGGAGGGTCCTGGTTTGGGTGCAGGCGAAGACCACGTTCAATTTTTCATTTACCAGATCTTGCGAGCCCTGCTGCGACCTGTCTTGACCAGCGAGGGGCAACCGGTGGAGGCTTAAGCCGTTTCAGCACAGAGCAAGAGGGAACATGAGCTGTTTCGAGTTGCCTTTTTGCTTTTGCTGTTCGCTTGGGTGCTTTCAGCTCTCAGCTGTTGTCCTGATGAAAGACTTGATGAAAGGTCTGGTCTGTTAAAACCGTGCTAGCTTGTTGCTGCTGTTCCAACTTAGCATGTGCCTACGTTTCCACTGCTGCTCCTTGCAACCCCTCCGGGACCGAACCCATCTGATCAGATTGCTACAACAGTCTCATGCCAGCAGCTTGGTGACGCGAGGGTCTCAGGCGCCCCAGTTTTGGAGCGACAATTGTCGCTTGTCTTCAAGCGTTCCTGTTTGCCTTGAGAAGGCCACCGTTGTGTGCACCTGCAGCAGTCGTGTTTCATCCTTGTCCTTCGCTCTGCAGTCTCTCGGTCCAGGTGTGAAAATAAGCATGTCGACCGCGAACACTGTCCATGAACCCTACCCTCAAGGCTGCACTCAGGCTGGGAACCAGAAACATATCAGCAAGTAGTTCTACTACGAGTAGCAGAAACAATTATAGAAACATCCGCAGTTCTAAAATTTAAAAATGCTGGAGTATTCCAGGCGAGAAGCATGACAGGACCGCGTTGACGAGCTTCGCTTTGCCAAGGTACCTGCATTCTGCCAATGTGGTTCACAGGGATCTGAAGCCTCTGAATGTTCTGGTGTTTCGGCCGCAGTTTATGTGTGTGTGTGCGTGTGTGTTAGGGTTTAGGTTCCGGACATACTGGCTCTCTACTTCGGGCTTGAGGTCTGGTACTGTTTTGTTGGAGGTCGGGGGAGCGGGGGGGGGGGTGGGGGTTGGGCGGGTGTTCTATCTTCAGGAAGCTGAAAGCTTGAACACCCTCAACCTTAGACACTACCAAACCAGAAATCTCCAGACTCAACCGGAAACCTCACAATTGGTTAGCCAGATTGCTATACAGCATGGGCTGTAATTAGCACGGTGAGTGCCAGCCAATCATGTTGTACAGGTCTGTTGGGCCTAGCAGCGCTTGGGGTATCAGCTACCTTGAGTACATGCTCGGGGTGCAGCCAGCCGCTAGGAGACCGAGGGCATTCCTGTTGCTCAGGTAAACAAGAACTGTGACATCAAGCGCCTCGGTGGTATAGGGTTAGGCCATGTTAAGCAGTCAGGGTTTAGATTCCAAAACAGCCAGGACCAAAGAGCCCAGCGTTCGATGAATCCGTTTGCATCTTGTTGTCTTTGGCAAGTGAACTTCTCCGGAGCCGGTTAGTCCCGAGATTTTGCCCATGTCATTCATTGTCATTCATTAACAATTACTCGCTTTGCATGTAAAGCAGGATATCGCCCAGCAGTCCTAGCAGCCTGTTTCATGATTTAATGGGCCTACGCAGTGACCGCATCTCGGAGTGTAACACTGCCTCCCTCCGGAGTATTGGTTTGGGGCTTGGCTTTGGCCTTTGCGGTGCATCCTTGGGGTATGGATGCAGGTAGGTAGGTAGGTATGTATGTATGCATGCGAGATTGTATGTAGGTGTATAGATATAGTTGTGCAAGCACCTACGTGCAACCACGCAATAGTATGCATGATTGTTGTGATCGCTATCTTTAAATCATGATTGTGCGTTCTTGGCTGTGTAACCTGGTTGGTGTAGTGAGTTTAGTCTAAGAACATGCCAGGCTTTGCGATTTCGGTCTCGCCAGAGGCCGCTGAAGACCGCAAGAGAAGTGTCCTGTGTGTCAGGTTGTATTCTGTGCCCAACAGCCGTTTCTGATTTCTAGATCAATAGCTGTGAATGTCGCGCTAAGTCACCAGCGAGCGTCATTCCCTCCAAGAGTCATGATGACGTAACGGTGATCAGATTTCAGAAGTTTGGCTTCCGGGATTCAATCATCGATGCACGTTGAACCTTCTGCTGCAATAATCGAAGCCCCGCCGCTCCACCGCAGCTTTGCCTTTGCCAGGCTGTGTCCGAATAAACGCTTCAGGAGGTTTCAATGATGCCAGCCCGACCTGCCTGAGAGCCGTGAGTGGGACCTCGGAGCCATGCCAAGCTCAGAAGCAGCACAAAGCCAGAGTCCTGACATCGGAACTTCGGAAAACCTCGCCTCGCACCCAACTACTTTAATTTGCTCACTTTTTGGACCTTTGCCACCTAGTGTTGCATTCCAGCATCCGTCGCCTCCCATGCCCCAGCATATACTCGTACCCTAATTACATCCAGAAGCCATCAAGACTGTGGCCACCCTGACGCAGCATTTTCCCAAAGCCCTCAACCCAGGACGTGCAGGCTTCGATCAGGACGATGACACCTGGCTCCGCACGGAGTATGTCGGCACACGCTGGTATAGAGCGCCAGAGGCGGGGCATTTGCCAAGAAACTCACTTGTGTCAACAAGAACTGCAGAAATCGAACAGGGTTTTTGCAAAAATTGCAGTGACATCTTAGTTTGCCAGCTGCTAATTTGCCACATGCTTGCGGAAAATCAGAAGATGCAGGTGTTCTATTTGGCGTCCAAGTGGCTTCTGTCCTGCCTTGATCCTGAGCATACCAAAACCTTACAGCTCGACGACCAAAATCCCCGAACGAATTTGGCATTCGAAGCAGTGCAGACACCCGAGCATCGCAGCTTAAATTGTCAGAGGGTCCGCTTAACGATTGAGAGTGTATGTATACAGGGCTAGAGCCACAACAGGGTTGTCTGTGATGGAACTCTAGTCCAGGAAATTGTCTTCTTCGATTTATGGCACTTTGGTTCCTTTGATTGCTCCGCTGGGAGGTCATCCTCACCTCGAGGGAGTACACGGCGGCAGTAGACATGTGGAGTGCAGGCAGATTGGACACTGCGTCTCGATCTTTTGAGGTTTCGGTGCTGCATCTATGTATGATAGCGGTCTGACGTGTCGGGTTGTCGCAGTAGCTGATGAGGAGACAAAGAAGGAAGAGACGGCATGCATCGACGGTTCCACTTCTGTCTCTACAAAAAGATAACATGGTGGTATGCCATGCACGTCTCTGTGCTTGGGCAGGTGTGCCGACGTTTGTGCATGTGTGTGTGTGTGTGGGTTGGTTGGTTTGTTCCTAAATTCGCTTGTTTGTTTGTTAGTTCGTTCGTTTGTTTGTTTGTTTGACTGTATGTTGGCTTGCTTGGTTGATCATTTGCCTGTTTGTTTGATTGTTTGTTGTGGGGTTTGCGTGTAGCTAGGTAGCTAGCTACTTGTAGGTTGCGTACTTGCGGACCTCATTGCATACGATACCGTTTAACCGTCCAACGTGGACCGCCTCTTCGAGATGTGGAAACCTTCCATCAAAGCTACTTAGGCCGCTTGTGCCAAAACTCGAGTCCTTCAGCGGAAGCTATTTGGTCATACTGGTTGACTGGTACTCTGCGCACGGATCCTCCGGTGTTCCTCCGACTGTAGGAGACAGAAGAGACCGTGACTCGCCCTCATTCTGCCCAGGTCTAGATTCGTTCGGGTTTACCAGACCTTGCTACACGAAGCCGTTGAACCTCTACCCTGAAGCAATCTACAACTCTTGGTGATCTCAAGACCTAGTGATGGCTTCCAAGAACAAGACCTGCATGCTCTTTGTCAGCTGCTTTGTTCTAGTCCCACTGCCGTCGGACTTCGAAGCGGCTTAGGAGTTGAATTTCCCCAGCTTGCTTCGGCAGGGCTGGGATTGTGTGGGATATTCGGTATCGGCGGAATCTTCAACAAACATAACCCTAAGCCCCGAACACTAGCCGCAGAAAGAAGCCTACGGGGAAGCCTAACCGTCCATTTTTAGATACGCGAAGCCACTGATAGCCACGCACAGTCCATGCTAATTGGCGCGAGCAGCCTTAACCCCAAGACTCGAAGCCGCAAATAATGAGGCCCATAGAGCTAGAGCGTGTGGTAATCAAGCTCTCCAGCGCTCAGCCCAATGCCCTGTAACTGTAACTACCGGGCAGGATGCATCCTCGGAGAGCTCATTAGTCGGGCACCGATGTTCCGTGGGGCGGACTTCTTGGACCAGCCGCTTGGGTTCGTTGATTGGAAGGGGGGCGGGGCGCGGTGGGAAGGGGCGCGAGGCGGGTTTGCGGACCAGGATGTGAGGTTGTAGGCTGAAGTGCAATCGTTGGATTCATGTATGTATGTATACATCTGAATCTATCTGTCTATCTATCTATCGATCTATCCATCTATCCATCTATATGTACCTATCCACGCATACATTGACATACATACACACACATATATATATATGTATGTACATATACATGTGTACATCTATATACATATACTATTAAAAATTGTACCTTTTTCACACACTCCTTCACTCCCACTCTGGTCTTCACAATCGATCTACCTCTCTGTGTCTCTTGCTCTCTCGGGGTCTTCGTCGCATCCCCTTGAACTCAACTGCAACTTCAGACATCTAAAGCTCCAAATTCCAGGGTACAGACAGATTTTAGAGCTTGCACATACGCCCCTACCCACCCACCAGGATCTGCAGGTAAGGCTCTGGGTTATATAGGCACGACCCGAATGAGAGCCAACCTCATGTTTCTTCCGTTGCATGGATTTCCCGCTCAGGCTTTGGATATGTCAGTAGTTGAGGGGCCAAATGTTCACGCTCTCTTGCTGAGGCTGCGGTCCATTTGCGCCATCGTGGGAACCCCGGAGGCCATGCAGTTATCACGAAGAGCCGTAGAGGGCGTGCTGCGGTCGAACCGGGCTCAGAACATGTCCCTAAGCCCGCAGAGAGATTTGGATTGGAGAGGAGTCCGAACTCTCCTTCATACCGGTGCCTCGGCGTGTCGGAGTGTGGCTTCTTCTCTGGGCGAAGAGCTGAGGGCATCTACTATAGGGGCCTAAAAAATTACCAATACTATTTTGGGGGTTCCTTATTTTATTTATGGTATGAATGGGCCCCAAAGGCCTATTCTAATTATTATAAGGCCCCTATAGTATGAGGCGCACCATCTGTGAGTGTCGGAGCTGGCGGTGAAAACTCGGAACTCCCGCCTGCCACAGCCGGGCCTTCCTCACTGGAGGCCAGCCAGAGCCAGAGGCCCAAACGAAGAATTTCGGAGATAGGATTATGTTGCGCATGGATCCTCATGAGGATTCAAGCTAGCATTTCGTGAACCGTTTCGGAAGTCATGTCGTTTGGGACTCGTATTCATGTTCGAAGGTGTATAACATCGCTTTCTCCATTTTTTCATAATGCTACGTAGAACTATCCGTAGCATTGTAATGCCAGTATGTGATAATCGTAGCGATCGTAGCGTCAGCCAACCAAGGAGGAAAACCAGGCGGCGAGGAACTTCTTGAGAACCAAGTATCCGGGCCTCCCGCGCCAGAATCTGGGAGGCATTTTATGCCCTAAACCCAAGAAAAGCCTGAACCCAAATGCCAAACTCCACCTGTTTGGGCGGACGTTCGGGCTTAGTGGCTCGCATAATCGTAAAACAGTCGCTTGCCCCAGTTGCACTTGTTGTTCTTGAGCCGACATGTTCGACGTATGCCGACATTGAGTTTCGGCAGGCTCATTGGTCGAGAAGTCCCGCTCAAGTTGAAACTTAAATGGAGAGAGTCCCTTTTGCGCAAGGAACTGGAAGGCGATGTTCCCGCATGCGTCTGCATCTTCGCTGACTTGGAATCCACGTGTTGTTTTTGACTTGCTTCGCCCTTCTTCCAGGATTTTGAAGATCAGGTGGCGTTTCAGGGTGACAGGGCCGTCCTGACCCCCCTTGCTACATAATCTGATGTTCCAGAAAAGACCAAAACTGAGTCAGTCTCAGAACTTGCCCTAGGCGAAGATTCTGAACCTACCAGGCCCTCCCTGTTGAGAGCATACACATAGGCCCCATGGTAGTTCCTTTTTGGGGTTCATATGTAGAATCCTATAAGGTAATCCCCAAAAGGAACTACTATGGGGCCTATGGGTAATGACTCAGACTCACTCCGAAAGAGATCGGTCTGCGAGTTGTCTACGGCAGCGTGGGCTTCAGAACTAGTTTTTAGTTGCAAGTCCTGGAGAAAGACCAAGGGCTAGTAGTTAGCCAAAGGGAGGTAGCAGCAGAAGGGAAGTGCTGTCTCTAGCTCTCGGATATGAGTACTTTCGCGTTTATGGTCGAGGTACAACATGACGGCAATCCGACGAAACCCAAGCCCCTTAATACACCCAAACTCAAATCGCATAGAACTGCCTAAGCACCCAAAGCTTCTGGCTTGCACACCGTGGAACAACTCAGACTCAGACAGTAATCTCCCAAAGCCTGGAATTTGCCAGAAAATCCGACACCCCAGGTGTCTTGACACCACTCTCTGAAACCCTAAACCCCAAAGCCACTCTGAACCCCGTATCCTAAGCCGGAAACCCTCCACCGCAAAGCCCGTCTATGCCACAAACCAAGGACGCCCAGTGCGACCTCCTTGACCGGCTTCTTCAGTTCGACCCGCACCTTTGCGCCAGTGATTTGTACATTTTATATGTATGTATGTATGTATGTATGTATGTATGTATCATGTAGCTATGTAGGTAGGTAGGTAGGCGGGTATACATGTCTATGTATATATATATATATACATACATACATATATATATATATATACATATGTTTATATGTGCACATATGCTACAGTATCGTTTAGGGCTTTAAGGCTCTCAGGTTTTGAACAAGGCAATTCACTTTCAATGAGAACTCCCTAAACCATTGTGTACCGGGAGAAAGTAATCTTCTGCGGAAGCCCTATCTCATGATAAAAGCATTGTGTAAGAGGTAAGCTCGATCGAGTGGGGAAACCCGTTAATTGTCTAATAGGAAAGCCTTATTGACAAAAAGACTCTTAAAGATTCTATACCTACATCTACACAAACTTGTGCATGCATGAAAACACACACACACATATATATATACATACACACAAACATGCGCGTACGCAGACGCATACATCTACATCTACGTGTACATGTAGATGTACACCCTCCTCCCGCCATGTACTCACGCCTGTCTAAATCTTGGCTTCAGGACTTGCGGGGGTTCGGGATTCGGGGGACGGCGTGGGCTATTGGTATCGGGGGGGTTGCCTGCAGATCGCACCTTTCTTCTTTATGTTCCCGTGCTACACATCTCTCGCCGCAAAAAAAATACGCATACATATGCATACACATCCGTATACATACAGGCAATATAGTAGTGATGACATTTAAAGATGCCAAATGTTATGACATCGACAGTAAACATGGTCAAATTCAATGCTGATGGCGTTTCTAATATGTTCCTAGGCTTCGTTTTGGAACCTGCCGAGGCCCTCATCGAGCCTCTTCAACCAAACCACCGTAAAGATGCAGCTGAAAACTGAAGCTCCAGCATTTGTAGTGTGTCAGGTTTAGAGTGTGCCTCCAACAAGCTCCCGATGTCTTGACACGATTTTCCCGGAATTCTCGAATCAATGCTCCCCCCAAAGCATCCGCCCCAAAAACTTCACCTAAACCCGAATGCTTTCGACCATGCGGATTTCTCCTTTACAGGGGCTACTTCGCATGATCCTGCGATCCTGCTATCTACAACCCTCCATTGAGCTTGGTGATCCCTGATGCCAAATCCTTTGAGGAACAAGCGTCTCACGGCCCACGATGCTCTGCGGCATGCGTACTTGGAGGACCACCACGACGAGGAGGCAGGCACTGGCTGTACTCGAAGAGCACCGACGTATGCTCATAGCATGGGGGGTATTGGGGGTTGTAGCGTTTAGCATTGGAGGTTGTCAGAACAGAAGCGCTGGCTTTCCTTTTTGCCGTGAGGCCCTAAAGAGCGCCGAAACCGAAGCCATTCATTTCTTCTTCAGAGCAGAAGGAGCATATTTCTAAGTGTATATATATATATATATGTATATTATGTTATATGTATATTGATCTTTATTTCTGTACTTCTTCATAGCAGGAGGAGCCTTTGGCAAGCGGCCACGTCGACTGGGCCTTCGATGAAACTGCCTTGGATGCAGATAGCCTGCAGTGGCTCGACAAGTATTGGTCACTTTAGGGTATATAAGTGAGGTTTACGGTTGCTGTTGAGTTCTGCTAGAAACAGTCAGGACTGCTCAACCCGAAACGGTTGCACAGCAGCGCCGCCGCCTTCGTCATAATCATCCGCTTTCCATCTGCATTCATCGTCGCAACGGCATTTTGCAATCTTTGGACCAGGGTGTTTACAGTGATGACTCATCGATGACGGTCTCCAACCACTCATCCTCGCACCCACGTCATCATCATCGTTACGATCATGGGTCCATATCATCGCCATGGTGTCCACCAGGATTTTCACATTCATTCGCACCACGATCGTTCTGATCATGATGGTAGTGACATATGACGGTTGTAGTGTAGATTTTTTGCGGTGAGGGTGGTTGTCAGAAGCAGTTGTGCGAGTTTCATTGGCACTGTTGTGCAACCATCCAGACCTGAGTCTTTCAGGCAAAGGCGACAAGAGAGGGTTCGTGCACGGGGTCCTTGTTGTCATTGTCTTCATCGTAGAATGTCTCCTACAGCCACTTCAGCTACCTAGCATGCTCTGATAAGGGTTTGGCGCGTGGGGTGGCAGCGTTGGTGGTGAGTCTGTGGTCTCAACTTCGGCTCATGATATGTTCGTGCCTCCTTGTCGGTCTAAGTGTTTTGCGTTTCTTGTTACTCTTTATGCAGACCTGCTTCAAGAGTGTAAGCTTGTACATGTAGGTAGCCTCGAGTCTCAGTTAGGAGGATGGGCGGCGTGCACTGAAACTTTGCATTGCCGTAGCACATTGGTCGAAGCCCGAATCCCCGCACCACAAGTTGCAAAAGCATCGCCTTCCCATGGGTGGGTGCGGGGGCTTAGGGCTTAGAGGCGTCGACTCTGGGTATGAGGATGCCTTGAGTTCCGGGGTGGCTGGAGCAGGCTGCATGAAGGTTTTGCGCGTGACGGGCTCTGGCCGCTTTCTTCGGCTCGCCTTCAGCGAGGGCATGTTTGAAAAAAGTCCTTGCTAGCTACTTGTCTGACAGACGAGCCGGAACTCGAGGACTCCTAACAAGCTACAAGCCCAAAGTCGGGACATAACGAAGCTACGCAAAAAAAACGCACTGCCGTGAATCAAGCCGCCGACCACAGGCGCAAAATCTATCGGGAAGCTGCCACGCAGGAGGCATGGGTTGTGCATTGAGTTGATTAGGTACCGTCGAAAGAAGGGAACTCAAGAAAGCTTGACATGGACGTACCTGCGAGTTTGTTCGAAGCATCGAGCAATTACGAGACAAGCTTATAATGGTAAACCCTGTGCAATCAACAAAAATGCGATGGTGTTTGGCCAGTCAAGTCGAACAACAGCAGCAGCACCGGGAGCTGCTGTGTTAGGAGTCGCTCATTCTCGCAGATCTTCTAAGAGCCGCAGCGTATAGGCCTAGGCCCAATCGGGTAGGTGGGAAGCTTCGTGCCTTGTCTAGCAGACGGTCTTGGTTGGTCATGGGTATCCCAAAACCTCGAACATCCCTGCTACGCGCAGTAGCGTAATTCGTTAAGGAACAGTTGACTAGCTTACCGACGATGCCGGACTATTCTCATGTTTACCCTAAGGCTCCATAGTGGTTCCTTTTTGGGGTTCATAACTAGAATCCTATAAAGCAATCCCAAAAAGGAACTACTATGGAGCCTATGGGCACGGGGCTTTGAAGCAATGTCTTGAGAGGTTCTGGATCGAGATGCCGCAGAGTTAACGGCCAAAGGATGGCCTCTTTCATTAGATTCTCCACATTGGTGAGCGGACCTGGGTGCCATCCTACTGCAGACATGCGTGAAGCAGTCACGCTTCCTGAGATGTGCTGAAGGCATCTGAACTTGAGATTTATGCTGTCGGGATGTGTTACATTGCACTCAATATTCGAGGGTGCCCTTGCAGTTTGGCTTTCCACAGAGGGCCCAAACTATGGCACAGACCATGGCGTCAGATGGAACAGCCCAGAAGTTGCTGTTGGGGGAGTCTCCATGGCCTTGGAATCTGTATCGATTTCTCTAAACCCTATAAACCCCAAACCCTTTAAACGATATAAGCCCTATAATGGGGAAAATCTAACCCTCTAAGCAGAAAACCGTAGGTTTTGGGCGTGTGGCCATGAGAGCTTCACGGAGAGCCCAAGGGCGCCAAGAACAACTTCGGGCGAGTTCGGTCCCGGGGTGTCAGTTTCTTCTGGTATTGTTAGATCACTGTCTTGTAACTGAAGGCTTAGATAGGCAGAGGCAAATATAGCACCTCAGTTCGACATTTTCTAGGCTGCGCAGCACAGTGATTCGATTGACTTACGTCTGCAATTGGAGCTCGGTTACCCAGGAGGCCCCACCCCCAAAGCGTGCTGCTTGCACGGAAATGAAGCCGGAATCAGGACGAATTTGAAGCTCATGTGTGTGCAAGCAACAACCCTGATATAGTAGACAAGCAACATAATGGCAGCTACAACTACAGTAACAATAGTCTATAGTGATAATACTGTAGTAGCAATTAGTAATTAGTGCTTGATCACCTATACTCAAATTTTAAGAGGCTTTGTTTCGACTCTTTCAAGCGGCTTCCTGGCAAAAGCTTTGCTCAAGCGGATGTCGAGGGCCTGTGACATACCCCAAAAGTATCTAGGCTGTTTTTAGGGTTTAGGGTGATTTTTTGGTTTCTGGTTTCGGGTCTATGTCGGGTTTTTGGGCTCAGAGTTTGGGACCGTTTAGACTAGAGTTGACTAGAGTCATTTTAGGTTTGAGAGTTTCGTGTAGGTTCTACGGCTTAGGGACGCAGTGTTGGCCTTTGAGGTTTTGCAGGGTTTCGAGCTCTGGGATTTCAATGGCCTGATAGTTACATGCACGGAACCCCAAAGAGGCCCTACTGCGTGGGAGCTCCCAAGCGAACATTCTGGTTGAACATGCCTTGTGCATAGGATTCCTGGCCCTTAAGACCAGCCCCAAGGCCTCAAACAAAAATGTATAGACAGTTCGATTCCTCGTCCGAAGCTTGTGCTTCTGTGCTTGCAAGGGTCCTGGCATACATCCCTAAGCATCCCTAAACCCTAGACATTTGGGGCTGGTAACACTGGATGCGAAGTTTCCTGCTACATCTGCTTGGGCTAGCTGTTTCACCAACGGTTGCTCTCGATGAGCGTGCTAAGGCATCTGGAGAAATGAACACTTGAGACTCGTTCCAGGGATAACCGTAGGTGAGATACGGATCATGACCGGCATACAGAACGCACTTCTCTTGTTGACGAATTTGGTGTTGGTGTCGTGGTGCCATCACTTCCCGCTATTATCATATGATATCTCAAACATTGGTCTAACTGTAAGAACTAGCATGAACCAGTAAGAACCCCCGTCGCAGTAGCAGTAGCAGCAGTCGTAGTGAGCAATGAAAGCTTGGGCCCAGCGTGCAGTGAGACTCGCGGTCGTCCTTGTCACCAACATTTCCAGCAAGGGCAGTATCATTTGGGAATAATATTCGTAATATAGATGTATTAGGACCTTAATAGTAGCCCTATTATAGACTGTTACTGTATGTGGGCCGTACCCAAAGTATCATTGTCGTGCCGTCACTAGCAGCAGCTGCTGGCATGATCGTTGTTTGTCTCTCTGTAATTGTCAGATAAGCCCTTGAGGAGATCTTCTCTACGGCCTCACAGGGCGAAGTGGCTACTGCGTAAGGCTGCGGCCCCAGATGGCCAGCCGTCCATGTATGCAGCAGCCAAGTTTCGTCATTTAGGCAGAGATATCCACAATATACCCCTGTCAGCAAACACAATATGCACTGCTGAGTGCATGGCCTTAGTCTCTCCCTCTAGATATGCACATGTTTTCACTTGCGTATACGTATAAGCACATGGTGCGCGCATGCATGTGCCTGGCATGTGTCAACGTGTAGACGTACACGTCGTGTAGTTATTTGTATGTGTATATATATATATACATATGTATGTATGTATGTATGTATGTATGTATGTATGTATGTATGTATGTTTATATGTATGTTTATATGTATGTTTATATGTATGTAATGTATGTAATGTATGTAATGTATGTAGTGTATGTAATGTATGTAATGTATGTAATGTATGTAATGTATGTATGTATGTATGTATGTAAATGTAAATGTAAAAGTTTTGAACGACATGTGTACACATCATACAAGCATGCATACGACGATCCATCAACACATATAATCGCGAAAGCATACTCATACAACATACACAGACTAAAACTGCACACATACTTCGTACTTGATGGGGTGTCTCATCAGCTTGTTCATTATTTCATTCTATCAATCTTTCATACAGACACACTGGCACGCATGCATGCATACATGCATGCATGCATGCATACATGCAAAGGTACCCAAATACCTACACCCCGCCAAATCCCGCAGTGCAAGTATCTGGGCCTGTACCGTGAGACCGCACTTTCATCAAGCACAACAGCTAAAAATGACATGGAGCGGCCTTTGGATCTTGCCTTGGCAAAGACGTGGTTGTGCTAAAGTTGGGTTTGGGGCGACATGGGGTTAAGGGATCCTGCAAGACTTGAACCCACGATACTTGTGAAGTTTCAGGATGGGCTTGGATGCAGCCCATCGAGGCACATGGCGCCTTGAGTCAGGCCCGGCTTTGAGCAGATGTGGAGTTTCAACTTGAGGATTGGCACCGTGTTGTCGGATCCGGTGATTTGAAAATGAGATTGGAGCCGGAGAAAGTGTATGTAGGAATGAAAGACGTGGAGCCTGACCGTTATGGGTTTATCAGGTGTGTACACATTGATTCTCACACCCTGTGTATCGTAGGCTATGGTATTATATGGCATGGTATGGTATGGCATCGTTTCGACTCGAGCAAGCAAGTGGAGCGGGCATGTCGACGCGTGCTCATGCCTTCGGGACAAGGTAGTCCGAATGCTTCCCCGAAGAACCTGGCCTAAACCACACAGGCGCATGTCATCATCATAGCTTGTATGAGCTTCAAGAATGTACAAATTATGCTCCGCCAGGTGGCTCCAATGCCACCATCCTGGCCAGCGGCACTTTGCCGGCGCCTCTAGGCGTTTGGCACCGCCTCAGCCACTGGATCTCAATGGCCTACCTCTAGTAGTCTAGACCCCCCAAATACCCTCCATTATACCCCAAATACCCATTATTGAGGGACCATAAGGACTGTATCAAAGGGCCATTGGGGGGTCCTAGCCTAGCCTGAAGGGTTTCGGGTCTTAGTTGGGATTGGGTGCCCGATCTCGGCCTCAGCTGTAGATGTAACAGAGTGCTTCTGTCAAGGGTTCCGTGGGGGCCAGTTCTTGGAGGAGAAGTGCTTAGAAGCTGAGCGGAAAGGTTGTAAATTCGATCCATGCCGCAAGCGTGTCACAGGCATCAGAACCCTACTCGCTTGATAAGTTGGGAGATGGCAGATGTCGTTCAGGCGTTGGACTCGGGCAATTGGCTGGCAAACCAGGGCCGGTTTAGCTTTTGCTCCAGGGTGAAAAATGCCAAGCAAGGACTCGCCTGTCAGGGCACACGCATTCGAGACACTCGGCTGCAAGTGAATCGTCGGGGGCGTGGTGTCGCTATGCCGCTAAAGTGCGGAGTTCAGGAAGAGTTCGAGCTTTCTTTGCCCACACTCGCAGAGAGGTTGGAAGTAAAGTAGGATGACCAGAACAGCCCGAGAGTTGCGTTATTTTTAGAGGCTTCTGGCGCAGAAGCGTCACATCGAAATTCAGCAGTTTGCTCGTCCCAAAGCAGGCGACATTCCCTCTTCAACCCGTATAATTCCAAACCCTAAACCCAAATCGAGAAGACCAGGCATGTCCGAGTGTGAGTGCTGAAACCCACATCGAGAAGAAAACCCTCTTCAAGCCTGCAATCTACAACCCGTTTATAGGCTCCGCAGGCCGCCACGCTGCGATACTGAAGGTCGGTAAACCAATCTGTCTTTCAAGCCCACTTAGGGTTTAAGGGTTTAGAGTTTCGGGTCGTAGACTGGCTAGACTTGAGTCCAATAGTAAAAAGGGTTTAGAGTTAAGGGGCGTATATCCTCAAGAGCAACAGCCCCGGCATGCCGAGTTCGGCACAGCAGGTGAGAGTTGACGACACTGACGAGGCGTGAAGCTGAGAAGAGCTTGGCATGAGGTTGACCTTGTTACCCGTAGGATATTCTGCAGAGCCAGCATCTCCACCTTATAATTGGGAGTAGTATTAGGGAGACCCCTTAAAGGGTACCCCTTCTGAACCCTACTTCTGGCTCTCTTTAACGGGACCTTATTGAGAGGGTCTATATCCCCAAGGGTCCCCTTAATCCTANGTAGTATTAGGGAGACCCCTTAAAGGGTACCCCTTCTGAACCCTACTTCTGGCTCTCTTTAACGGGACCTTATTGAGAGGGTCTATATCCCCAAGGGTCCCCTTAATCCTACCTCCTATATAACAAGCCCTGCCATACGTTTCGGCTCCAAGGTTGTCTCCATCGACTCTGACCACACCATTGGTGCAGCAGCGCTTCTTTCCGGCAGGGTGCTCAGATATCTGTAAACTGTAGACATAACTCCCTACATCTAGGCTTTATATGGCAATATACTTTAAAGCCTATTCAGGATCCAGCTCGAATGAGTTTGTGACAAGTTCTCCATTCAGGTGGTACAGTGTCAGGCTTTTGGGGTACCTGAGAAGACGATGGTTGTTGGTTTCCGGTCCCCAAGCCCGTTAAAGCTGAAGATGAATGTGTAGGAATCTGATTTGAGAATTGCCTTGTTCTTCAGAGAGTTCTTAACATCGAATCCTAAACCCTAAACCCCTACACCCTAAACTAGGGCGTAATGACATGCCCTCTAGTTTGGTTTCGCTTCATCAGACGTCTGACCTATATGCCTCGCCTGGATTGTCCGAGTGTGAGCGCCGAAACTAGGGTGTTTATAACCAGGGATTTCTTGGTTGGCTTCCTGCATTACCTGTTTGGTTGCTGCTCCGTTGGGCAGCACCGAGGATGGCACCTGGCCTACTTCGACAACTTTGCAACTTGGAGTTGCTTTTCCTGGCCTCAAGGATGATACTGCAGGCTGGCAGGCATCCGCGGTGTAGTTTCCTACCAGGGTCCAAGCTTTGCCGTTTATCTCTGTGCGCAGCCGTTAAAGCTTGGTGACCCGAGGCACTGCAAGAAGCCCAGACCCTTGAGCCTGTGTACTACTGACGCGGCAGTCTGAGACTCATGTCTCTCAGGAGACAGGAAGTCTGGTCATGAAGCTTCATGTCGTCCCGGGCCTAACCCGTAGTTTATTTCATTACATGGTATTGTATTATGCTAGTATAGTGTATGATCATATGCTGTATTATCCTACATTGAGTTTATATGGGGTTTCTGGGACTCGCTGTGCCCTGGGACGCAGATCGGCCTTGCCGCGTACGGGAGCACTCTGGCCCTGTATGCAACGATGGCGGTGTCCATGTCTCACCCACGAAGTTGAAGTTTGCGAGCTCATCGTATGCAATGCTGCAGGGAATTTCGGAAATCAGGTTCATCGTTGGTTAAGACGGTTAGGACCTTCGTGGGATGGTTAGCCAACATCATGTGCAACATATGCAGAAGTGAGGCCGCAACCAGGAATGGGCAAACTGTTGGATAAGCCACAGCAGCTTTTCTTTTGTCCTCACGTTCCTTTTGTGCCTCCGAGGCGTCTTTGTTCAGACTCAGCAGGTTTCAGACGCCTGTGCTTAGCACCTGTAGCCCCCTTTTGGGCCTGCTTTCCCATGGGGTGCTGCGGCAGCAAATCGGTTGAACTTGATGCCAAAGTTTGCCCCATCAACCTGGCCTCGCAGTCAAAAGCATCGACATCCACCGGGACTTCAGAGATGGAAGACGTCGAAAGCCCCCACATGGAAATGAGAGTGCCAGGTATCCAGGCCCTGGGGGAGGGTACTTTGATGACAACATCGAAAACATGTATGCAGCCTGGGGCTAGTTGCTTTTGCATAGTTGTAGGTGAGTATACATGATACATATATATATAGAATAGATACACATATTTACATGTATATACATGTGTATCTTGTATGTATATATATATATATAGATATATGTTATTTTAGGATATTATTGTATACTGCTCTCTCTGTGAAGGCGGAGTCCTCGGACGTGTTTGTGCAAGATGCTCACCAGGAAACCGCCCATGAGGAGCAACCCTCGGTGTTTGCATGCTGCGTCTCGATCTAGCAGAAGGCGAAGGAAGCAAACGACTGAGATTGCCTAGGAAGGGATAACAGCTTCATCAGAGCTACGGCAGCTACGGTTGCAGGCTTCGTTTCGAATTCACCGTAAGTGCATAGTCGACAGTGGTTCCCAGCCTCCAAAGTGGGCCTAGCCTGGGCGGGAGTACCTCACTTCTCCTGGGTGAAAGCACTGAGTGCATTGAAGCAGAGTGTGAATCTCATGTTAGTTATGCTTGCCGCTTTCAGCCTCAATCATGAAACTGCTGCCGAGGAGTATATATATATATGTATGTATATATAGTGCTGTCATTTCATGGAAACTGCCGGAACTTGAGGCTGTTGCATGCAGGCACTGTGAAAGGACAATGGCCATCATGGTGGAAAACAGGCTTTGCCACCGGTCATTGTTCTGAAACCAGCGAATGTGGGGGTCACGAGTTTGACTTGGTTTTGGAGTATGTTTTTTTTACTCGACTTTGTGTATGACAGAGGAATGAACACCAATCGAGCCTATGGGATCATAATCTCCGCTTGTGGATCGACGGGTTAAAAGCGACACAGTACTCTAGCTATGTTTTAGTTAACCATATGTTTACCATATGTGCTGAAACTTGAAGAACCGGGCAAACAGACCAAGAAGACGGTAGTTTCGACAATCCAAATCTCCCTCAGCCTGCAAACCGAAACCTGACGTCCGGCTGAACCCCTGCAATAGGTCTTTACACTTCCAACCCCTGACCGAGCCAGCGTTTGCGCCGACAGGATCTGAATTTCTGTGAAGCACTGCCTGTATTTCCCTTGGACTTTGTGTGGACGTGGGAGGCAGGTGAAGTTAGCAGCAGCCGGAGCAAACGATCAGCCTCACGATGCTGTGGCGTTCTTGAGAAGCAGCCTTCCTGCCTCCCCTTAGGCCTCAAGCCAAAACTGCTTCTTACATATTGATTTTTGCTGCATCGACATTCATCGACAAGCAAGCATGGCAATTCATCTAGGCGTGTGCCTTGCCTGCCAAGCCCTCCCTCCTTCCCTCCGGGCTCTGTCCTTCCTCTGCATCTTGAGATGGCTACCTGCTCATGGCTACCTGCGCCAAGAGGCTCTGGTATGCTGGGTGCTGCTTGGTGGCGGCCGGCCTGATGACATGTGTGGTGTTGATTACAGTTTTCTTTATCCAGCTAGGATCGCCAGGTGAGGTCTTGATTGATGGCCAAGAGAACTTTACACTCACGGCAGTTGAACCTCGCATTGGCTTCACTTTCTTGCGTGAGTGGGGCACCAACGGCACGGAGCATTGCCGCACCTTGCACATCACGTCGCCAAGCGGAAGCAACGTCACGTTTTGGTGCCGCGTGGTTAGCGTTTCCAAACCACAGCTGGAGCTCACGGGGCATGTCGAAATTTACAGAGCATCTTAGCCTTGATTTCGGCAAAGCTTTTCATTATGTGTGCGGCGCATATGATGCTTTCTCTGTGCACCATGCTGCTTAGCGTATTCTGCAGCCCCCATATATGCAAAGCAACACGGTAAAATGCCGAAGCAGCCCGAAACCCTAAACCCAATGAGCCCCTAAACTCTGACGGTGCATGAAAAACCATCGCCCAGGAGTTTGGTACTTACACGGTGACCTCTGGCCAAGCTACATGGGCGTGGGGCTTGTCTTGACTGGCTCCTTTAAAAAGCCGCAGACCTGACCTGATGCGCCGTCCTTCCTGCACCAAGGTCGTGGACAGGTACGATTACTGGGGAAAGGACCACCCGCAAGCACCTTTGATTGTCTTTGAGTCTTGCCTGCAGAAAGCGGTAGACAGTTGTTTCGGCTGTGAGTAGATACTCCCTCGGGTGCCCAGGTTCCTGTTGGTATGGCAATCAGTGCTGTGGGCACGATTCTTCTGTTCATAGGCTATTGTGCTGGAGGCTTCGACAAGAGAGTGGCCCCTTCGAGCGGATTTGCTAATGTGCATGTAGGCTGAAGGCACCACGACGATGGCCTGGACGTGGCTCACTGGAGTGTGAAGCACGGTACTGTCCAACAGACACAGAACAGCTTCTACAGAACAGTGGAGAAAGCAGTCGTTCGATTGAGCTGACTCTGGCTGGGGCTTTAGATCAGGGCAGCAACCATGCGCAATGTCCTGCGATTATCACATAAGTCTGTAGTATAGCTTCTTTTGGAGATGGTCATGGCTTGTAGCTTGTATGGAGGAGCTGCAGTGCAAGCTTGCTGGGTTCTCGAGTAGGCTGCGCACGGGCTTGAAGCATCCAGTCTTAGTCTGCGCTTCGAATGAACCGGTAATATGCATCATCGCGAGAGTTATGACCGCGACCAGTACGGTTCTTAGTCTCACCTTTCACATGGACATAACCATTGCCCTTGCAGCGTTCGGGTTGGCATCATATAGAAGCATGCTGGCAATATTCAGATGAAACGGTTGCAAGACAAGGCGATAGCAAGCACTAGATTTGTACCCTAAACCCTCAACCCTGATTAACCCGATCAAAGCCGCTTGTGCGCGGCTTTTGCCCGGCAAGATGGGCTGCAAAGTGGCCAAGCCCCACAGCCAGAACAAAGCTGCGCAAGCGGTGGCCTTCATTCCCATTGACATGGTGCCGACTGAAGCTTGGCTTGGAGGTTTAGGGTTTAGAGTTTAGGATTTGGGGTTTAGGATGTAGGGTTTGGAGTTGGGGGAGGGTTCATTGCTCAAGGTTGTAAGGCTTAGGGTTGAGGCATCTGCAAAAAGGGTTCAGGACAAGGGTTCAGCAATCTAATTGCTCATAGCTGCTGCTCTGGAAACAGTAACTTTAACCTCTTCAAGCTCCCTTGCCCTTAGCTAGTATCACGAAGTTGCATAAAAAAAGGGTGTGAGCGAAGCTAGCCAGGATGCAGAGGTTCCTATACTCCTGGAGGTCATGGAAGCCCCGGAACCTGTGACTGGCAGAAAGAGTACTTTCCACAAAGCCTCGCCGAAGGATCCCAGGTTCACCAGGGACGCATTTTGGTAGCAGCTTTCCGACGACAACGATCGAAAAAGGACCACGCCGTTCATGGCAAACAAGTTCGTGGAAACGTTTCGAAAATTTCATCGAAGGACACAGAACTAAAGGTTTGGATTCAAGGTGTACGGAGTTTCAGAAGTACAGGCCGCCAACATAAACCCTAAATGCTAAGATCCCCAAACGTAAAACAACAGATTTGACGAAGTCCCTTCTGTTTTGCAAAGGAAGACCTTACCTACTCTACCTCCGAGTGGTGAGGTCGGTGAGGTCCTTTTGAGCCAAAGCTCACATGGTTTAGGGCGCAAAAATGGGAGTTCCCCAATATAGTACCATATAGTACCCTAAATAGTAGGATCCTTATTGTTATAAGGACCCCCAAATGAGGTACCCCTATCTTTGGAAACTCCCAAATGAGGTGGAGTCCAATGTATCCACGGACGATGTCGGCGATGGCGCCGAGGCCAGAAAACCACCGAGCTACCCTTTTTGGGTTTAGGGTTTAGGGTTTACCGAGCTGCCCTTTCGGGCCCATCAAGAAGGTGAAATCCCATCCCCTTCCCACAAGGAAGCATGAAAAATGCGTTACGGCGCTGCAGTCATGGACATGCGCACCTTCTATGTTTATGTATTCTTCATTCTACAAAAAGAACAATGTAGTATGCATGCAGGGGCTGGGCAGCCTTTGTGAATAGAGATGCTTGAGGAATGAGCATGAGGTGTCCCAAAGTTTGTCAGACCATCGTCTGGCGGCACGATTTGCTCAGGACTTCGAGCACATCGAGCAGGCCTCTGCGGGGAGCATTTAGGGCAAGGGTTTGGACTCGCGTTTAGGGTTGAGGGTTTCGGGAGGCAGCAGGTTTCATATCATGGGTTTTCGCCATTTGTCTGCCTGAGGGTCAAACCTTGAGCAATGTAGGCAGAGATGGACTTGGTGAACATGACATACTTCCGAAGGACAACAGCATGTCGCAGCGCGACCGAATGCGAGATTTCGCGATTTTCTCGAAACATGCTCGGCCTTAGCCAATTGAAACAACTGCCAGGGAACTGCGCATGCGTGGATGTGGTGCACAAGTTCGTGGCATGAACATTACATCCATCAGTTCGGTTCAGCTTGATGAACCCTAGATTTCCCAAAGCCATATTCTCAACGACGTAGCCGAAGTTGTATATTGGGTCCAGTCACAATGCCATCTCATACCACGTCCTGCTAAGCTGTGCAGTATTTATCTCATGTAGATGTTTATGTGTGGAGGTTATAATTAGAGATGGATGGATAGATCGATGAGCAGATCGATAGATCCATCGGTAGATAGGTAGATAATAGGTAGGTAGATAGATAATTATTTATATACTGGTAGATAGGCAGACAGACAAACATAGGTGTAGGTATAGGTGGACCGTCTGGGTATAGGTACAGGCATAGCTACTGTATAAGAGGTAATCTGTTATGCTCACCAACTTCAGGAACCTCGCTCATTGAAAGATGCCACTCATGAGGAGCTGAGGGCTGCAGGCTTGTGGGTTCAGGGCTTTGGCGTCTCAGGGCGTACTACTTGGGTTTCACTACCCAGAGTAGTTCGGTGTAGCTTTTAGGGCGGGCTTTGGTTGTGAGATCAGTCCTACGCTCGTTGCTAAACTCCGCACCCTGGCCTTGAACACTTGAACAAAGGGGGAGGGCAGTCAAGGGTCCTAAATCCGCTCCCCATCCAAAAGCAAAGAACATAAAGGAGTCCGAATCCCGAACATCTAATTGGTGCCGAAGGTCGCAGAGGAAGACCTCATCATCCGCGTACCTGGAGACGCATCAAGATGCTTGGTGGTCAAGCACCTTTTGTTTTGGCTGTTGTGGTTACTTAGAGAGTGTGCTTGCTGCATGCGGGCCGCGAAGGCAGTCAAATTTAAGGCTTTAGCCCATGCATGTTTGCAATGGGTTTGGGGGTTGCGGCTGACGGTCTTTGGATCTCGTGAAGGAAAATTAACGTCTGGTCGGCTAGATGACTATGAAACGACACATGCACTTGCATTGTTGCGCATATGATATGTCCGTAAGCATGTCTCTCTTTCCTTTCCTTGGCCGTGAGCAGACCTTGTGATAACGAGCCCCGGTCATTTTCTGCAGCTCAGTGCGGTTGTGCAGCGAACGGCGGAGACGGTACTTGTTCGCTGGCTTTGGCTCAGCGTGTCACTGGTTCGGCGTTACACTGTGTTGTGCCATACACTTTTTTACACTTCTTCACTGCATTGTAGACTCTACTGGTCTCTGCTGTGTACTAGACGATGTCGGACAACGAACCGAAACTGTAAGTGGCACTTTCAAGCATTCGTTGCCATTGTGCACCCCTCCCAATAATATTGAATGTCGTTGTTTCCACTGCGCAGTATTCTCGGAGGTATTCAGTTTTAACAGCGATAGTTTGTGCTGCTTCATTTTTATTTTGTAGTCACCAATTGCACAGAAACATGTTGAACTGTGCTACAGACTTTATGCTGTCGGAACATACCATTTTGCCATGTGTTGCTCATTTCATTGCGCCATGTTATCGCGTAACAACAGTGCAGTATTGCATGCCGGCCTCGTTGATGCACGCCGTCATGTGGATATAGAAGTGTGAATGAGTGTCATGTGTATATGTATATACACACATACCTATCTATGTATGCATATGTATATGTATATGTATATGGCTATGTCTGTGTCTATGCGTATGTATGTAAGTATTTATGTAATAAAGCCTAAACCAGGAATACCCGGCGTGGGCACACCCATCTCGACCATGGCGGAAACACTCCCTATCCGAGTGAAGGATCGCTGCTGCATAATATAAGGGCCTGAATAATTAGAACAGGGTTCTTTTAAAGGGGTCTATACGGGCTACTATAAGGGATCTATAAGGGTACTATAATATAATATAGGGGCCTAAATAATTAGGATAGGGTTTTGGGGCCCGTTAAACTATTTTTATCCTGAGGAACCCCCAAAATAGTATAGGTAACTATTGAGGCGCCTATAGTATTAAGTGGCCCAGGTTCTCTGAAAGGTTCCAAAATTTGACAAGGGTGCGGCACATGGGGCGTATGGCGCCGTCTTACCTTTGCAGCATTAACCGTGTAGGTTTTGGCATGATTCTTTAGAAGGGTACCACTGTAAGGTTTTTGGAGTTTGCGGCCATGTAAGCGGGTGCCCTAAACCCTAAACCCTAAACCATAAACCTGAAGCTTCCCGAAACTGAGTGTGTGAAGCCATTCTGCGCGGTCGTTGTGCGTAGGGCCCCCCCCGCTTTGTGGTTTTGGGATATGAGGTGTGTTTGCCCCCCAGGCTCAGGACGAACTGCCAATCCAGCGCATGAGCTACACCCACTCTGGACACAAAAATCTGAAGAGCGAGTTTTGCTTATTTCCCTGCATTAACTTTACCTATGGCCGTGGCCATACCTACCCACTGAAATCCCGACAAAAGGCCGGGGACTTCCAAAGAAGGTGGTCTCTAGCAATCCTGAGAGGTTGTCTTCCTGATTGGCTCGGGGGTGCTTGTACCTGCAACCCTTAAACCGCGAAGAAGCTTAAATCCCATAGCCTTCATGAGGCAGTTACACGCATTGACTGAGGGGATGTCGTTGAGTTTATGCACGGCCTGCTCTTGTAGGCCAGGAGTTGAAGCCCGAACCTCGCAACCCAACCCTTGGACTTGTCGCAGTGAGAGTGTCAACACAAACCAAAAGCCTGAACCTATGGTTCAGGATGCCTCCAGCATCCTGACGATGAATGCCGCACCCTCTGGCTTTTGCCGGTGCTGTGCCGACTGTACCTGAATGTACCTGACACGGCCTTCAGTCCTCTGGGAGTTTACAGCCACCGTACGACATGCTAAGGCTATCTCACATGTGGCTCATAAGCTCCCGGGATAGCAACGTCACACAGCAGAGGTCATTTAACCAGCAAGTCTCACAGTAGCAATCCTATAATACTCTTAAGCGCATTAAGCGCAGCCTCGTGAAGTTTGACCTATTTCTGCGAACTCTCCCTGGTTTTTCATGGGAGGCAGACTCCCTTTTCTGAAGAATTCGGAATCGTGGAGGCTCCTCCTGGGACCCAAAGCCATCCTCCCTGGGAGTGCATGGTGTCTCTTGGGATCTTTAGGATGATTCCCGTACTATAGCCCTAGTAGTAGAGTAGCTAGGTAACCGTTAACCTTTTTGGAAGACTATAATACTTAACCCCAAGATACTGTCCTACTGTTTTATCGTTCCTGAGCGTTCCATCGTTGATGTCAGCAGCTATACATGTGCCCTGGCTCCCCAAGTCTCCATGGGTTGATGCGACTTTGCGCTGCTTGCTGTTGGGCGTGCCCTCTGGCCAATCCCCAAGCCAAAAGCCATTCTGGCTAGGAATACCCTCGGACGTCTACTGCAACGGCCTCGCTACTTTATCAACAAACATCCGAAGTG
Source organism: Symbiodinium sp. clade A Y106 (assembly GCA_003297005.1). Lineage (NCBI taxonomy): Eukaryota > Dinophyceae > Suessiales > Symbiodiniaceae > Symbiodinium > Symbiodinium sp. clade A. The sequence continues at coordinate 3,399 of BGNK01001739.1, read as the reverse complement.
GAATGCTTGAACCTAAACCCCGTTCCCTGGCTTCCCGAAGATCCTGCTCTAGAGGTGGAGAAGAACACCTCATAGCCGCTGCCAATGCCCCCTTTAATGCACGCTACGCTCTGAGCCCTTTCCTCGGACTCGCCTCTCTATAGGGATGTGGGGATGTCAATTTTACATTGGAAATTTCGAAAGTTAGTGTGTTGTCGCATTTGCTTTGGTGCCCATACGCAGAAGTGCGGGCAATGCCATCTCAAAGAGCAGGAAAGGGTTCGAGCCGCGAGATGTTAGCCTGCACGAGGTTCCTTCACCTCAGCATCCGGTGTTTGAGAGACCTAATATAGGGGCCAAAATACTTACCAATACTATTTTGTTGGTTCCTTATTATCAGTAACAAGCCCAGTTGAAATTATTAAGACCTAAAGTACCTGCAAAAGGTGACCGTTTACGCCGCATGTGAGCCTAAATTTAAATGGCAGTGAGACTCAGACGGACCTCGCCACCAAAGCCTTTCACAGCCCAAGACCCGTGAGCCTTACATCACCCGCCAAACCACTTCAAGACGCAAAGCTGCTAAAGCCTTCAAGCCTCTGCAAGTTGATTACTTTACGGGCATGAATACCTACTATAATACTCAGTAGCGCTCCTTATTGTAATATACCCTGCAAGGCCCGGTTTCAAGCATTAAGACCGCTAGACTACCAGTTCTGAGGCTTCTTGGTGACAGAACCTCTCAGGCCCGACCGAGCCATGCCTTCGCAAGAAAAGCCTCGGAGCAGAGGGTTTAAAGTTCAGGGTTTAGAGTTCGAGTTCAAGGTTTTGGGTGTATGGCATACCTCGTGGACACGCCCCCTTCAATCCCCATGCGATGAGCTCGCCGAACCTGAGACCTCAAGCATTTGCGGCCCAAAAGGAGCAACACTTCCGTAGGTGCCATGGGTTGCCAAAGTAGCAAGGGGGCTGTCCAACCCAAGCGGTCGTGTCTCTGAAGCAGTTGAGGGTTTGGCGCACAAGGCACTTCCCTCTCAGGGCTCACCAAATCATCGGGCATTGTTCGTGGTTCTCGAGATTCGCCTTCGCTGCACTGGTCTCGGCTGGCATTCCAAAGGTCTGCGCCAGGTTGCAGTACAGGGGTGTTAAACTTGCGCGCGGAAAGCTTTTGAACGCAAAGGTCTGCGAAACAAACCAGAGCATCCCCACCTCACATCACTCGCTGAGGCCTCACATCACTCGCTGAGGCGGCAGGCACTGCATGGTCGTTAGAGTGCAAGTGGAGGCTGAGAGGTCGATGGCTACCCCAAGAAATGGCCATTGCTCTATGTTGCAGTCGCTTTTTATATGCCTCGGCAGCTGATATGCTACTCTGCCGGCTGCCAGCTGGTGGCTCATGCTGCTGCTACTGCCACTGCTGCTGTAGGTATGACACGCCGATGCTGCTGTTGCCGCGGCTGCTGCTGCTGCTGCTCGAGTGCCGCTGCAACTACTCCTGGTGCTACAACGACCTCGACGACGAACGCGACGACCAGCACGACGACGATGGCGACCATATACCACTACTGTACCACTTCCAGTACATGAAGAGACGGATTGATACACCATCGCCGCTCATGGCTGTCTAGAATCTAGAAATCATGAGCGGGTTCTCCTGGCATCTAGGCCTGAAGGTCCCCAATTTGAGGCACATCGCATTGATCAAGGCTCTGCAGATACCGTGTCCGAAAACTGATTCGAAGACGGCTTAGGCTCAAGAACCAGCGGACGGCCATGATGGAGCTTACGAGTGTGGAGTCAGATGAATCTACTGACCTGACCTCCGCAGGTTATGCGCCCTGGCTGACTTGCCCGGGGGTTTACGGTTTAGGGTTTAGGGTGTGGCGTTTTTGGAGTTGATCCTTTTAACTGTTGCTGGGCATCGTCGGCTCTCGATCATCTTTGTAGCGACATATCCAATCAGTCATGTGAGCCCTCCTTTTCGACACCTTTTGGATCCCGGCGATCCATGGCCTGTGCCAAGGTCACCGAGGCTTCCGAGGAACACGCTGCTTGGGGGGGCCTTATGGGCTCAGGGCTTGGAGGTTTACGTTTTGAGGTTTAGGGTTCAGGGTTTGTGTTTTTTTTTGTTTCGGGGTTTAGGGATTGAGCTTTGGGGCCTTGTGGGTTCAGGGTTTGGAGGCACTTCAGAGAGACCAGACCTCGTTCAAAAAGGGTTTTCTTTCTTTTTGTTGGGTTTAGGGTTTGAGCTTTCGGGTTTGGGGCTTAGTGCTCCGGCCGCACTCTTATATGGAATCGTACTCTCCTCCCCTCCCCATCGTCCCAATTGGCATCCGTCAGATGAGACTTCGGGTCTTGCGCATGGAGCATGTGCTTCTGTGAGGTCTGTATCACAAATAGCCGGCCCTGGCCATCTATCAAGAATAAATCTCGAGAAAATTGATACCAGTAAGGTTTGTCCGGGGAAGCCTTCTCAAGCTTGCCTGGGCGAGTGTCAACGGCACTACACACCCCTGAAGACCTCGAAGCTGTTGAGGACAATTCCATTAAACGAAACCTTGAACCCTAACACTCCAGCCCGAAACCCGCGAACCCCTGAACCCTAAACCCTTAAACTCCCAAACCCTCAAAGCCGTAAATCAATCAAAGCTGTGCAGGACAAAGCAGCCACGGCTCCCGGAGGCCACGGTCAAGCGCCCTGTGAGGAGATCCCGGAGGAAATCTCCGTGCAGGCCAAACCTTCTTGGGGCTCTCTTCAGGGTCCTGAGAGCGAGGCCTTCAAGGGTTCTATAAGGCCTTCCAGGGTTATGTAATGCATAAAGGTTCTAGAATCAGGACTTCGTCACGGTTTGTCTTGTGCATGGTTTCAGGTTACAGGCGGGCTTTACCTGTTGCAAGTAGGCGTACATATTTTTGTTGTTGGATTGTCTGTCATCTTCTTCTTTGTTAAGATATTTGGATGTTGTTTTTGTTTGCACATTTGCTTCTGTATGCATGTTTCATAATAACACGTGTATGTATATGTATATGTATATATATATATATATATGATCCCGGTTCTCGGTTCGCCGA